>OMNZ01096953.1:0-15913 GCA_900303255.1 Lesueurigobius sanzi | reverse complement strand
TTAAAACTATAAATTAGCGTTGTTAAATTTCATTTGCGCTGACTGAAAATTTAACCAGTTTAAATATTCACTGGACTCATATTTTTAAATTCAGATAGCAAATAGTGAGTTGGGTTTTTTACAGTGTAGTAATAATAATAATTCATGCAACTTATATAGTGCTTTTAAAGGACACAAAGATGCTTTACAGATGAAACAAATAAAAGACAAACAAAGGGCCGGAGGGTACAATAAGAGAGGTTATGGGTTGTATGCCTTGTTGAACAGGAGGGTTTTGAGCAGGTTTTTGAAGGTGAGCAGTGAATCCGAGTTTCTGATGTTTATGGGGAGTGAGTTCCAGAGAGTTGGGGCGGCTATGGCAAAGGCTAGGTCCCCCTAGGTCTGGTGCTATTTCAGTAGCCTTTGCACACTCCTGGCTGAAACAGTGGTTTCGTTAGGGATCATTTTTCTCAGTCATTTTGAAGGACAGTGTTGTAAAAAAATCTAGTGTGAGCTATTTTTATCCTTCATTAATCAATCTCTCATTATATACCTAGTACTACGTACCTGTATGTAAGAAAACACAGATGACAGGATAAATGGATGCAAATCTAAATATGATTTGTGAGCAGAATTATGGAAACTACATTGTGTTAAAAAGCGTGTGTAAAAATCTCAAAAGATGATGATGGCTTTATTTTCAATCCTTCAAAAGTTTTCCGTCAGAACTCAAAATATTCTGTCATTGAGAGAACATTTTCAGTGAATGTAACCTCTGGGCTGAAACACTGCTGTGTGCGAGGAACATCGGTGTCGGGGAACATAGATACGCACTACGCACCCATATCACATGAACACTTATAGTATATATTATTATAATGGCTTATAGATACAGTAGGTGCGGTCTAAACAGCATATGAACTTTTTTCTTTTTCTTTATTTGGTTAGTGCGGCTTATACTCAGGTTCCCTCAATAGGCCAGAAATTGAAATATTCAAGTTTATATCTTTCAATCCAGCAAATTTGATTTACATGGCTCTTAACAACAATCACAGTTGATCAATGGCACATTTCCTGACTTTTTGCACCCCCCTGTGTGATCCCGTCTTAAGAGCTGCTGCAACAAGTAAATGTCTCCTTTGTGAGATCAATAAAGTATTGCCTTATCTTAAAATCTTATCTTAAACACAAAAACAGTGCCCTTAAACAAGGAGAGTCTTCAGGTGAGGCTTTTGGAGCAGGTCTGTGAGGGAGTGCGCCTCGAGTCTTACGAAGGACACAATGACATGTAGGTCTTGTTTGAGGCCTAAACACATAGATACTTACTGCAGAGTGTCATAACTATTAAGTCCTTGCTGGGTGACGATCAGTGGTTTCGCTAGGGACAATTTTTCTCGCTAATTTTGACAGACAGGGTTGTAAAAAATCTGTCATGAGCTATTTTGTCCTTCATTAATTAATCTCTCATTACATATCTAGTATTATGTATGTAAAAAAAAACACAGATTACAGGATACATGGATGCAAATCTCAATATAATTTGTGATCAGAATCATGGAACATCAATTTGGAAACTACATTGTGTTAAAATTTGTATGTAAAACTCTCAAAAGATGACGGACAGCCTTCAAAATTTTCTGTCAGAAGTCAAAATATTCTTTCATTGACAGAGAATTTTCAGTTAATGTAACCTCTGGTGACGATATACTTGGTAATAACGCTATTTATTTACACAATGAATGTACAGGTAGAAAATATGAAAGGTAGAAAATATGTTATTGTTATGTTTTTCATTTCAAGCAACTTCAAAAGCTGCAGTAATAGTAGTAATACTTATTGAAATCACACGCAAGATATGATCATTCTACATCGCGTAGGAAAAAAATACCCTCAAGAAACACTTCTAAACAAAAAATTTAAGCTGCAAAGAGACTGAATCCATGTGAGGCGCAGATAAACAATGGCAATAATGCTTCAAGTATCCCGGTTTTGAGCCATATTCTGGTTACGGCGGTTTTTCGGGTATGTTGTTCCTATGTACACCGAGAAATGGGGACACTGCCGTATGAGTTAAGCTGGACACACACTAGAGGATTTTTAGCCAGATTTTTAGTCTTTAGAGGTGTGGCTCAATACAAACTTTCTCTCATGCCATGATCTGTGGTGGGACTCCTCATGTGTGTGTGTGTGTCCTGTTTGTCCTTAAGTGTGTGTGGTCTGTGCACAGTCTCAAAAGATTAAAAATCCTCTAGTGTGTGAGCAGTTTAAAGTATCCTGGCTTCTTATATTGAAGCTGCAAATGCGTAGGAGCATAAATTATACTTTTCAGCAAGATACTCTCATCTGCAGAGACATATACCAATGTGATTCAGTGAGATAAGGATTAGTGTCAGCGATATAAGCCTTTTTAGCCAAACAACTAAACTTACCCTCAGTGTGCTCGTCCTCGAAGCATGGACCTTCGTCTATCCATGAGTTCAAAAATATATATTTACATGGACTTCTCTTTTGCCTCTTGGTATTGTTTTACGCCAGAAATAAGACCTGTTTGAACTTGGCACCACATTGTTTTTTTTACAATTAACAGCATGTGCACAATAATTCGGTTTGTTGTGCAGAAACCGGGATATAAATGAGTACAAACAGATATGGCTCTTTTCACAATCGAGATTCAGTTCGAACCGGTCACCTAAAAGAGCCATTCAAAAGAGCCGATCCGGTCTTGAACGTCACATTACCTGGGAGATACAGCTGATGAAGAGACGCACACACATCAGATGCATACAGCATACATTGATGGAGAGCTAGTTGGCTAGGTCTGGTTGAAGCCGCTACCATACAGGGATTGTTTGCTGAAGCCGGAAGTGGCCATTGACTTACTGTAAATGTTTTGGTCTCTCTTTAACTCATTATTGGAAATAGTGTTGTTAATATGGCCCTCAAGTGCTTGTCTTACCACGCACTACACCATCCTGTTCTTTGTCTTTTCATATTTTCAACATAAAAAAAGAAGCTAACTCGCACATACCTCAAAATGGAATTGTTTCCTGGCGGCACCCCAAATGCTAGCATGAATTTGCCTCATTAGTCTGTGCTGGAAATAATGGGGAAAGTCACGTGGGCTCCCTTGTCTCTACGGTTTATGGTCAGATGACACTGCTGATGAGGACGGAAGTGCGAAACTTGTGAGGTAAAAGCTAACATCTTTGTAGTCACCCAGTGTCTAAACAAGAATAACCGGGATACTCGAGAGCATGTAAAGTCGCTCAGTATGTACAGGAAAGTCAGCTGAGGCCAATGTTAACAACTGGAAGATCTTGGCAGCACATGAAATACATCAGATAAAAAACTAAATGGGAAAAGAAATAGTAATGTGGAGGCAGCATAAAACTTTTATTAGCAATTATACAAGTTTTAGAAGTGAACTCCATGAAAAATGTGTATATGCATTTTCATTAACCACTCAGCAATGGATTCTTTATGATCTCTATGCAAAGTCGGACAAACTAATATAGCTCCTGTTTCATTTCCCCAAGTTTTCTTTTTTCTTCTTTTCATTTCATAACATTATGTGCTCCACTCTTTGGTTTGGAGCGCAGAGGTCTATTTACTGTTTGTGATTCATCGTCGAGCTGCGGTGCATATACCAGAGAATTTGCACATCGCCCGGAGTGTTACTTTTCCTCTGCCAGTTCCAAGCAAAGGTGCAAGACACTCTGGTTTGAAGTTAGCTGCTAAATATACAACAGAGGCTCGGAGTCGGCTGCATCCACACACAGGGGAGAGTTTTGCAAGGCCCTCTGTTTCTGACACATTTCTAAATTAAGGTGACAGTCAGGTTATGGGAGTGAACAATGTGATTTACATATATTTGCGACAGCTATATGAGTGTATGCTCAAACAATATTAAAATGTTTGTGATTCAAAGGCAAAGAGAGTTATCAGAAAGTAGGTGGCAGATTACATTTCCAGCAAACTCCAAAGCTACGTTCAGACTCCAGGCCAACGTCATAAGATGTTTTTTGTCCCTATTCGACCTTTATGAGCGGCACCGTGGCACAGTAACATGGTTCCGGGGTTCGATTCCCTTTCTGTGTGGAGTCTGCGTAGTTTCCTCCGGTTTCCCCTACCACTAAAAACAAGTACAAGAATGAATGAGAATGAGAGAGTGAGTGGTTGGTGGAGGGGCTGAAGGTGCATAATGACTAGGGATGTTCCGATACAGATTTTTCGGGTATCGGTATCGGCGAGTACCTGAACCAAAACCTATCCGATACCACAATGTGTTGTTTTGGGCTCTGCAGACGCCTCTAATGATCACAGTAACATTTGTGTTTCCTTTTTTGCTTTCATTTAATCTTTAGAGTGGAAACAGAACATTGACAGAATACATTTTATATGCAGAATGAGCCATGTGCAATGGGCTTTGGTGTCTTTTCACAGACTTTTGCTAGTGTTTTTATTTACATCGTGGTATCGGAGCAGTACTCGGTATCGGCGACTACTCTGAGTCCAAATATCGGAATCGGATTGGATGTGAAAAAATGGTATCGGAACAACACTAATAATGACAGCCTCGCTTCCATCACCACTGAGTATGGTGTGAAAGAATAATGTCTAAAGTGCAGTGCTTTGAGAAACTTGGTAATCAGGCTTGAAAAGCACAATAAAAAACATTATTATTCTTATTTATCTGATCTTAACATAACAGTCTGAACACCACATCCCATTTTTTCAAGCGCAACTCAGGCCACTTGGATGATATGTGTTTTGATGGCAACACACGGCAGGTGAAAACATACATTTTTCATGCAGTGGTCGATTTCAAGAAGTCTGTCTAGTTTTGTGTCCAAACTCACCATTCCGTTTGTGTAGGTTTTCAGTCGTACAGGAGTTGTCCATCGTAGGCAAAAATTCTTCAGTCTTCATCTGTACTCTGTAGTTGAAGTTGAACCAGCAGGAGGAGTTAACCTCTAAGCCACCAAGAGAGGAGGGACTTAGAGCTTAACTCCTGCTAGTTCACTTTTAAGAGCCCCACAGCATGTTCAAGTCTTTAGTAGCTGATGACGATCTTTGAACTAAGATCGAAACGTCCTACACTTCAACTACAGAGTACAGATGAAGACTGAAGAATGTTTGCCAACGACAAACTCACCATTGTTTTTTAGTTTTTTTTTAGTTTTGCAGAGCCACAAGTTGATCTTTACCAGGAAGCCACATCAGTGTTTCCCAACCACTGTTACAGGGACCCCTAGGGGTATGCGAGAGGTTAGCAGGGGGTACTTGAATTAAATACTGATTTTAAAATATAAGATAAAACAAATTGTATTTTTGATTATTATAGTCAAAGAAAACCTTAAAAAACATGTAACTGTAAAGAGTGAAATTTTCAGTGTATCTTTTTTCTTTTTTACTGATAATTAGGAGTTTTAGTCATTCACTTTCTAACTAATCAACAAACCATCGAGGCAGAGGGGGTACTCGGAGAATAAATGAAAGGCCCAAGGGGTACGCAAGGGACCCCTTGGGCCCCTTGCGTTTCACTCGTACTCATTCACAAATATGTACATATTTTGTATCCATGTGGTGTGCGTGAAGTGACCAACAAAATACTTTAATTCATATATGATAATATACTTCATGAGAAAAGTGTACGCAAAAGATACGCAAAATATATTTGCGTAACACTTTTAGGCCTTGTGTCTCCAAACCACGTTTTCATTTCACTCTTGCCTCAAAATCTCCACTTCAGTAGCACGTACAGACACCAAACGTCCCAGTCTTGTAATTAACAGTATTTTGAAGATTTAAGGTTAGAGAGACTTTTATATTTAATTCCTATCGCCTGATTTGGAGTTGAAGATGTTTCATGTCTCCTCCAAGAAGCTACTTTCTCAAGATCCATCCATCCATCTTCTTTTGCTTTTCCGTTGCCAGTTCGCGGGGGCAGCAGTCCAAGCTGCCCGGATCACACTGCACCAGTCCCTTATGGTTCCTCCTGCAGGTGGTGGGTCCACGGGAGGACGCCCCCACGATGCTCCTTCACCTCTGGGCCACGTAACCGGCCTTCTGGGTCTTCTGAACCGCTCTTGGTCCGACCAGTCACCTAGGACCTGTTTGCCATGGGAGACCCTCCAGTCAACAGAGCTCCTAGGATCATTCGGGTGCTCAAACCCCTCCACCACGATAAGGTGGTGGCTCGAGGAGGAGACTTTCTCAAGATAGACTAGTCAAAGGTATTAAATTAGAAAGAGGAGTAACTTCACATTTGACAAATCATTTGATCACAGACAGATGATTTATCAGTCAAACCCAAAATGCCTTCCAGTGTGTTTTCACCAAGAATCATTTCAAGCTTCAACTCAGTATCAAGCACACAAATAATGATTTCCAAATTCCAGCCCCCGGTATTTCATCTCTGCATGTTCCGCTGCTCTGTTCCCCAGCGAGCTCTGAGTTATTTTGTACTAAATATAATGTAACTCTGATGGAAATCGATGCAGGCCTAATGTTGGCTGTGATGGATTACACAAGCTTCTCCTAAAGTGTTGGAAAGGCCGCTTTTATAAGTGGTTTTATATAGCTCTATGTCGGAACAGGACCCAGAGGAGCACTGTGAAAGCTATTCAGATTCTAAAATCTTATCAGCCACGTTACATTACCCATGCTACGGAGATGTCTTTCCAAAACCTAAAACAATGTTCCCACGTGTTTGTCAGGTTTGGTTTTCGGACAAGAGCCAGATTAATAATGCAATTAACATTAGTAGAGTAAGGAGTGCAAATGAATGAGCATGAGCTGGTATGAGCATGTAACAACTGTGTGCAAAGTACATCAAGATTTGTATTTTCTGAGGAGAGTAAGAGTGTTTAGGGTCAGTCAGAACATAATGTTGACTATTTACAGGTCTAGTATAGAATCTGTACCAAGGTATAGTATTGGTCTGCTACCATAACTATAAAAACGATGAAGAACGACTCCTCTTGAATCACATTTTGAGCAGTCTACATTGACAAAGGCCCAGAAAAATCGACTCCTCTCATGCTCAGCTATCAGTATGAGCTACGACTGCAGTCTGAGAGCAGGTTGTTAAAGTGTGGGTGCTGCTTTTTTACGTCTGTCTTTGTGTGTCTTTGCGTTTATGCTTGCAGCCGATTCCTGTTGAAATAGTTTGAAAAAAGTACGGTCTCTTCAGTTTGTTGGAGCGCACCTTTTGGTCTATCGCAGCCAACTCTCAAAATGTAGCAACAAGTGTCATGATACCAAGCCACCGCAACTGCCTCCTCTTGACATACAGTTGAGGGGCAGCAGTTCTACTCAGAGCTCCAGCACTAGCGGTGAAAGAGGTCCTCATCGTGTCTCTATAGATACAGACCACACAGGAATAACGTTGAGTCAAACATGAGTCCTTGATACATTATTACATTAGAAAATGAAGGCGGGCAACTGCAGGTGAATAGGAAAAACTAAATATGCAGTATAAATATTTTGAGTGATATCAATTGGAAACGTTGTGTGTATATTATTGACATAGTTATGAGAACAAAATAAGGCATTTTATGTGTAAAAATGACCAAAATTGCCTTTGTTAATATAAATGAAATCTAAATATTGGGTAAAGCCAGATTTGTTACAAAGATTTGTTCAGAGGGGATTTTGGATATCTTAGTTATCAGTGAATATTTCTGACAAAATTCAGATTTCAGGCTTGGAACTAAATATTGAAAAATCCCTGTAAACACAGAATATTGTTATGTACAAGACTGGAAAGGTTGATGTCTGGAGATGCTAGTAAGGTGGAGTAAACTTAAAACACCATTCACAGAAAAGGCACTTTTGTAACGGCTGCGTGTGCGCATGTTCTCTTCCGTGTCTATAATATAAAGATAATAAAGCTGTGTTTTGAAAAGAGTCAATTAATTCTAACCTGATATTTATTTTTATTCTCATAAAATACATTTAGACTCAAAAAGCACCTAATGCTTGTATACAGTATCATCAATTCACACATGCTGCCAATGCAGACAGTACAATGGGGAGTGAATGGGGAAGTCCTGGTTTAGACCTGGTCCAGTCCAGGTTTGGTCCTGGGTCAGACCTGATTTAGACCTGGTTCAGTCCAGGTTTGGGGCTGATTTAGACCTTAGAGTTAGAGCCTCTGCTTTGAAGGTTTTTAAGAACAAACGGCGCCACATGTGTGCATATTTAATTAGATGATTAGCAGCCGCTCGGTTTAAATCTTTAGCAGACCTTAACATTTCAGTCATTTTTGGGTAGTTTTGTGCAAAAAACGAAAATTGGTATATTAAGTTCCTTTGTGTTATTCTGGGCAATGTTCACACCTCGCCTGGAAAGGGGCAGGGAGAGAGAGAGGGAGAGTGAAATACATTCAGCGTCTCAAATGAGGATTTACTCTGTTGGGTCCAGAGGTCGGATACAAGGTTTGGGTCCGGACAGGTAGACATTGGCGGTCCACTAATATGTGACCTCTGGTCTATAGGCTTAAGCCGTTTGTCCAACAGAAGTAAGCATGTAGCATGAAGCTAACGTTCACATGATAGTTAGGATTCTGTGTTATTTATGAGTAGATTTGGACCCTTGAACTCATTTGTTCCCCTTCATTTTGCATTTGTTAAATTATTTGTGGAGCAGTCGGTGAAAGCTTTCCCCATTTGTTTTCCTCCTCACTGCAGTTTCGAACATGAGATCAATTCAATTTTCAATTTATTTTTGTAACGCCCAATATCATAACAGAAGTCATCTCAAAGGTCGGTATGGACAAAAACAAATCAATATCAGACTCAAGAATGATCAACAATAAGTCACACACGAATGAAATGTCTCGACCAGATGTAATGTCCCGTGAATAAGTAAATCACTTAGAGTAACAAGCTTAGAGTATCCCCCATCCTTAGACCTTCCTCTACGGCGAGGAAAACCCCCAAAAAAACAAAAAGCACATGGTAAAAAAATTGAGGAAACCTGTCATCAGTAACTGTACGGGAGAGAACGGCCACTCAGAGGTAATTTACTTCATCTTTAACTGTATCCAGGAAGAGCCATTGTTCATGATACTAGTTGAAATTGAGCAACAAAAGTCTGATGCATCAACTACCATTGATTAGCGAGTTTAAGGGCTCAAGTTCACTTATACAGGCTCCTTCTCTCCAAATGCTGGCACCATTAAACCCTCTCATTGCACCCTGCTCGTAGACCAGGCCTCCTCTGTGGTCCAATCAATGTGACTGCCCTGTGTTGCGCGGTGGGAGGCTGTGGGAGAGCCAGACAGTGACAGAAGAACAGGGGGAAAGTCGAGCAGATGGCGGAGGTCAAGATGGATGGCGCATGGAGACACTCAGTCACAGAGATTGCCTTATTTCCCGAGTATTCCCCAGGATGTGGCATAAATAACATTTTCCAAGCTATAGCATTATACACTATTCATACAGCGGGGAATATGTCACAAAATGCATTTTCAGGTTTCTTCTGGTGTGGAAAGTGCTTTTTTCTTGATAAAAGGTACAGAATGCTTTGATGGATGGTAATGCAAACTCCACAGATCTCTCCATGGAGGCATTATGTGCATGCAATTTTGTTATGCTTTTCAGAGAAAGATGTTCTTTTAAGGAAATATCTAGAACAGGGGTGTCCAAACTTTTTTCATCTAGGGCCACATATCGCATTGTTTATGGCATGTAGGGCCACAGATGGTTGGCCAGTGCCGTCAAACATTCAACAGTTTAAACCAGGGGTGTCCAAAGTTTTTTTTCTATGAAGGGGCAAAATAGGTTATGAAGAGAAAAAATCAGCAGGCAACGGGCCAAATGCAATACTGTTTTGCATGGAAAGACCAAATATCAACAGATCTATGATTAAATATTCTTTAATTGCTGTGCTAATGAGTAGGACATGCTGTTTTGGTGTCCTTATTGGCAAAATATTCAGTGCTAAAATTAGTAGAAGTAGAAACTTCTTTCAAATCTTAGCACCAAATGAAACCCCTTGGAGGCCCCCCCTGGTTTAAACCATTCCCCACACCTGTATTTAGTCTGGAACCTTAATACAAGCTCTGTCTCACAATAAAATGATAGTTTTTGAGGGTTTGATTGTGTAGAATTGTTAAACATGCAGAAAAAGTCAATTCAACCAATTCAAGCCAATTCAAGAAGAGGTTTGTGGGCCACCAAGAATTGGTCTGAGGGCCGCATTTGGCCCCCGGGCCGCTCTTTGGCCACCCCTTATCTAGAAGGTATGACAAAAGCTATGACAAAATAAAAGTGTTCTACAAAACTTAAATAGTGGTGATGAATGAAATTATGGCATATTTGGCTTTGTAAGATAAGACAAAAATCCAGTAAAAATCCATCAAAATTTCAAGGATTCACTTCAAATGAATAAATATCCATGAAATAGCAGGATCTGGCATGAGACACGTACCGTATTTAAAATGAAAAGGTGTGTGGAAAGAAAAATCCGAGGCACTCACTCTGTTATTAAAAAAGTGAAAAGTCCTTTATTCTACATGGACATGGCTACGCGTTTCGACAACCCAGTGTCTTCCTCAGGGCATCAGGTAACATTTTACCTAATCACTTTACCAGACTATAAGCCTTATATTCTAGGGGAGCACCTGGTTCTACAGACTTTTACACCATTACCTGGATCCCACTGCAGTAGTCCTTTCTGTATTTTAATAGATATCCTCATTGTAGCACAGATGGTAGAGTGGATGTCCAATAACCAAGAGGATGGTGGCTCCTGCAGACGCCGTTTGTCATTGTGTCCTTGTAGAAGACACTTCACGCTTGTATGAATGTAGTGTGTGAATGAGGTTGATGGTGGTCTACCCCAGGGCAGCGAGTGTGGAGTGCATGAATTATGACTACAAAGTAGCGCCTTGAGAAACGTGTCAACACTATGTTGCAAATGTAAGCCACTCGGATTATAATTATTATTTGCATGGTGGCAAAAGTTGTTTAAATTGTTTGCATATACTGTAGTTTTAACTCTAGTTTGTTACTGGGCTTGGAGAGAACCGTTGCATCTGATCTGGCCCATCCGTCCATAGGAGTGGATCCCTCCCCAAAATGGCTCCCCTCGAGGTTTCCTATTTTTCTCCCATGTGGTCTTAAGGGTTGTTCCTCGCCGTAGAGGAAGGTCTAAGGATGGGGGATACTCTAAGCTTGTTATGTCCGATTTACTTATTTACGGGGCATTACATCGTAATCGTGACATTTCATTCGTGTGTGACTTATTTTGATCATTCCTGATGTCTGATATTGATTTGTTTTTGTCCATACCAACCTTTGAGATGACTTCTGTTATGATATTGGGCGCTACAAAAATAAATTGATTGATTGATTGTGTAACTACTGGAATGGCAAAAATAGTTGCAGTCGAAAAATACAAGTAGCAAATACAACTAGCACCAAGGCTGGTGAGGATATGAAGGGGAGCATCCCTCGCAGGCAGCAGTGGGAATAATTTGGTAAAAAATTAACTTTCTATTTTATCCTACAACGTTGGATAAACGTTGTACACACTTTGAGCACTTTGAAGAAGTTAACCAGGAAGAAACAACTCAATTAAACATGACTGCGTGAATGAAGTGAAATACTTCAGGTATATTTATGATGTGGGATCAATGTTATAACAAGACAACCTGTTAAAGGGCGTGTAACGTGGAAACACCATGTCTTTTTGTAGCGCTCTGTAAACAGCATAGCATGCAGCCTCATAGTCTTCCAACTGATCAAAAGGTCTGTCCTTTTCCTGTCTTTTCAACTATACGTAAGTCAATGTGTGCCACAACAACACAGTGCTTTTATCGAGCCTTAAAACAAATAAACTAAATAACTTTACCTATGATTTACGTCTTGTTATGATCCAAAACAGCACACAGCCCGATGTGTTAGGTCTCATCCTGTCCATAGCCGCCCTGTTGGGTGGATAAATCTGAATGTGTGGACTGTAAAGTACTGGGTCGTATTTGCAGTTATCATCCTGCAATGTCGGTCAGAACACCATTAGAGCCAGGATGAATATTCAGGTGGAAATTATGGGGCAGACTTAAGTTGACTAACCCCCACTGGAGACAATGATGAAGACACCAGGCTGTATTTCAACGTCTTGTATTGAACATCAGCAGCCTGACCAGCCGGTAAGTGGCTACAGCTGAAACAAAAGTTGATTTTACAAACAGTATGTCCCCTCCTATATTGGAAAACTGACAACCTCTTTTATTCCTTCTTCTTTCTTGGAATTATTCGTTATAATTAACACCACAATTTTTGCGTTATTAAAATAACATTCCCTGACCTCCTCCTGGCTGTCACTTTGTCCGCGAGCTTTGACCGGTGCTGTCTGAATAATGAAAGCCGCCGTGTCTCCTGCACCCACACGGCACCGTCGGGCTCCATTAAAGAATGAAAAGACGGCCTCCCCTTTGTTGCCCCCCTAGATCTCCCCCAGTATTAAAGAATCCCATTATTTCACAGACGAAGGTGACTTTTTCTTTCAGCCCGATGACACATGGAGAGAAGGCGATGTCAGGCTGGAGATGGGTCCCGGCTGATAAGGTGGGTCGGGGGGAGTCCGAGAAAAACGGGGCCGTATTGATTGACTGTGGCAGCGGAGTGTTTCATGTACGCTGTCAATCAGCGGAGGAGCCTTTTCTCCAGGTGCCCGTGTCGCAGAGACCACCGGTGATCACCCATTTCCAGCAGGCAGCGCAACAGGCCCCCCAGCCTCATTTAACTTCATTACAGTGGGGGTGACAGGCAGCCGTGGAGAGGAGGAGGGGGGGCAGGCACCAGCCCGTGACCTTGCTGGGTTACTGTTGTCTTCTGGGCACCATTTCTCTTGCAATCTATCCACAGCCTTCATCCCCAATTGCCTATTTCTTGACACTTGTTCCTGTCCCTGTCTGGCTCCCATAACCTTCCACACCCTTAAAGCAAAGTTTTATTATATTTTATTTGTAGGTATTTGATAATAATTTCAAACTAGTGATGGGATTTATGGCTCTTAAATCTATGGGATCTGTTCACTTATAAGATTTGTCCAAAATACTTGCTTGTTTTCTTGACCAAATTTGCTCAGAATCATGGATTTTGACTCAAAAGACTAATGCTTGTATTAATGAATCTGGAACTTGGATGAGCATTGTACAAGTTGATGCCACGGCACTTCGAATAGTCCCCATGGAAGTTTCAAAGATTACTCAAACATGCATGAATGGCTCAAAACACAAGTCCAAGTCTTGTTTTAACGACGGAAACAACCGTAACATGGTTAAAAAAAAAAAAAGCTCTTAAAAAGTCTATTTTTCATAACATCCTCCCTTGGATCTTTTAATTGTTGGGGAGTTGCGCAAGATTTGTTCAGTTGTCCTGGCCAGATTGCTTTGGAAGTGACTGAAATCTCTTAGATCCACCTAAGACTAGATGTTTGGGTGAGATTAATGATAAGCACACACAATTTTCCATGTAGAGCAGGGGTGCCCAAAGTTTTTTCCATGGAGGGCCAAACTAGGCAGCAGAGCACCAAATTAGCAGGCAAAGGACCAAATGCTATATTGTTTCACATGTAAACACCAAATTTAAACAGATCTATCTTTTTTATATCCTTTAATTACCGTGCTTTTGAGTAGGGCATGCTGTTTTGCCGTTCTTATGTACTTCTGACAGTCTGTTCGGTGACAAATTAATTGAAAAAACTACTCCTTACAAATCTAAGCACCGTGAAGGGCCGAATTTGGACACTTTGGACACCCCTGATGTAGAGCCACCTAAAAGATGCTGAATATGCTATATTCCTATTAAGGAAGCTGTGAATCTTCTGCAGTAAAAAAAATCTCTTATATCAGACAAATATACAAAACGCATATTGTTAAGACATAAAAGTGAAGATCTCAGCCGATGTTTCCCCATTCATCTCAATGGACGCAGCCTCTGGTGTCACCGAAAAGGGGGCGTTAACCTTTTCGTTGCTCCCCTCTATGGGTGAGTGAAGGGGTGTGCTTCTTTGCGTGTATGGGTGGATATTAGAGGGGGCCGGGGGGGGTTGAAGAGGGAAGGGGATTGGTTCTGGGTTGTAAGGTGCTTGATGTTACATTCTTGTTTGCAAAGCACTTCATAAGCAATAATCTGGTTAAATTTAAGCACAAGTCAGGAATTAAAAGCCCTACTTGTTATATTCCCTTGTTGTGGGATATTTCCTTTTATAGATACATTGCATAATTTAAATTTAAGTACATACAGTATCTGTGAAAAGACATTGTGTATCTAATTACAAAGCTTTTTTGTTTTCGCTCAAAAAAAGTAGCCGGCAAGTCGTAAGCATTATTGTGAAAGTGGTGAAATGTGGTTTAACCTTGTCCCTGTGAAGAATTGGGTTGTTAGAAATGTGTTGGGAAAGTTAGGAATGAACTATTTTAACTTTACAAGCACTGAAAGCAAACAAAGTGACCGAAAACATCTGGTGTGTGGCCTTAAAGGTTATGAAATGTGTTTATTGTCTTATAAAGTCTAAATGTGGTTTTCAAACTATGGTACTTAGCACAATCAGGTTGTACTCATTGTCATCTGCAATTTTAGACCTTCTATTAATTTGAATTCTAGCTAGATACATTAATTTAGTCCAATTCAGTCTATTTTAAACCCTTTTTTGGCCTGATATGGGCTTGATTTAGGTCCTGTGGCATTTGAAAAGTTAAATATTTTATGAGGTGGTACTTGGTGTAAAACCACTGCTCTAAAAAGTCGATTTTTCATAGTACTCCCACCACCGCCACACGGTACATATTGAATAGAATTGTTCACGTGAGCGAGACTCAATCTCCTGTACGTCCCTGAATGATCAATAAGCCTTCTTCGTTCAATGGACAAGAAGAAATCACCATTCACCTTTTAGACTTGCATTTATTCCAAGAGCTGTGTGCTTTACTGCTGAGAGCCTTTTCTCCGACACACAACTTCTCTGAAAGACAAACTCGGCACCAGCATATGCTCTTTCATGGTCAATGGCTTTAAGTGCACGCTGAGCTTTTCTCTGAGAAAGACTTAAAGATACATGGCCGGAGGCTGTGAGCGCGGCACAGCGAGTCTGAGACGATAACATCTTCACATCAAAAGTGGAGTGTCCAGCGCGGGCTCAGAGGTCAGAATATCCTCACCTCCTCCGCGGGTTCTTCCTGCCCAATTAGTGTGCCTCGCTCTGAACTTTTCTGTTTGATGCCTGCTCCCTGTTTGATAGATAGAGCGATGTAACCGACTAAAAACATTGTTGAGAATCCCCCCAGTCCACGACAAATGATGTTGTAAGAAGTGTATTAAGGAAAAGACGGCATTCAAGCAGTGCATGCATGTTGTTATTTCAGTTTCCATCGGCCTGTTTTTGTGCACATTAGAGGACTGTGTTGGAGTTGTGGAAAGAGCCTTTATTTGGGAAAAGCAAATGTTCAGTGTGGCTAAAAGTATAGGTACAAACCATTCTGGTGGACCCATGAGCAATGTACAGGCCCCTATCCTGCTCTGGGGTCCGGACAAATAAGGCCCAGGGTTTCCACAGGGCAAGTCAATAAATGTATTGTGCCCAAAATTTAATCATTCTAAAGTAATACATTTTATGTATTAAAATGTATTACTTTATTACTGGAGCATATTATTACTTATTACTGGAGCAACAGGCATTTAATCTTTTTTGATATACAGTGAAGAAAGTAAGTATTTGAACACCCTGCTATTTTGCAAGTTCTCCCACTTAGAAATCATGGTCTGATATTTTCATGGTAGGTGCATGTCCACTGTGTGAGAGATAATCTAAAAAGAAAAATCCAGAAATCAAAATGTATGATTTTTTAACAATTTATTTGTGTGATACAGCTGAAAATAAGTATTTGAACACCTGTCTATCAGCTAGAATTCTGACCCTC
>OMNZ01096949.1:0-28839 GCA_900303255.1 Lesueurigobius sanzi | reverse complement strand
TTGGTTCATGCTTAATTTATTCCATACCCAGAGGTGTTAAGCTACATACTGTATATAGCTGTCCTGGTATAGACTGATGGAAGCTGCCAATCTACTCCATTGGCCTCTCAGACCAACCACTTATTCTATTTTGAGGCATGCCTTATAGTTTTATAATTCTAATATATTCTTTTTTTTCTTTCATTGACATTGGCAATAAATGGCCCAATCCAGGAAATGTTGCTGATTTAGCCCTCATGTGGTCAGATAGGAGAAACTCAGAATTACTTAACACACTTTATTTTATTGAAAGCCCTACATTTTGGCATAATGAAAACCTTGATTCAAGTCACTAACTCCAAAGGGTTCAGTTTTGACAGCTCACAGACTAAAAACTAAGACAAGGATGTCAGACGAGTCAGCAACATTTTCCCGGATTTCACCAAAATTCTGATTCTGAGTGTTCAACAAAGAGAAAATGTCATTCCTTGCTGGAAGTTTAGTTACAATTTGAATGAAACACCACTAATGCTGCTGACCTTGCCTTCACTGTCGCATGCTGTATGGATCTGGAAATAGTCGTTCTCTGAGCATGGTGGCCTCACTCTGCATTCTGCCCATCCTTCATCTGGACGAACAAGAAGTACAAGTGTAATTGAACTCCTCATGAAATCACTTATGTAGTATATAAGATCATACGTGAGTAATGGTTTTCGGGGCAAGGGGTACAGATGGACGCCTCCTTCATGGAGTAGGTGTTACTGGGACAGGGCTGACAGGATGAAGAGCCGGGGGCTTCATTGAACCACCCGGGGCGACACGGGAAACACTCAGATGTGTAAGCCACACCTTGAAAACAATATCACAAAGATAAAATAACTACATCAAATACATGGTTGTGTGTTTTAAGCCAAGACTTACCTTCTATTTGAATGTTTCTAAGAAGCACAGGCTTTAGCCGTTTCCCTCCCACAAGTATCCCAGTGGTTCTCCAGTAAAGAATGTTTGTACCAGTCTTCAAATTTACCTACCATTACGACAGACAATCAGACAGAAGAAAGAATATATATACAGTATTAGCCGGTTTACAAAATAGTAAATACATTATATCATTTGGCAGTTAATGTATATTGTGTAATGTCCCGGTTTCAAATAAATAAACTAAATTTCGATGCAGCACGGTGACAAATTGGTGCAAATATTGACCCGCACATAAAAGGTTAGTGCTAGACAGTCTGCTCAGGAAGGACGGTCTGTTGTAATTTTGGATAGATCTGTAAGTTGGTTTGTCTGAAAATGTACCTAACCTTAACCCTAAACCCAGCCCTTACCCTAACCTTAACCATATCCCTGTTCCTAAACTTAATTTTTGTCACAACACCTTAAGTTTTCACAGCAGAGCGTCCCTCCCGAGCCGACTATCTAGCATTAGCCCACATAAAAGTGTGCTAGCATGGTCAACCAACACTTTTCATAGTCTATACAAGAGACTGAGTTCTTACGATATGTGTGAGATTGAGAGGCAGATTAACCAATCAAAGAAACACGAACAAACATGACGGTTTATGGATTAAAAAATAAATAAAAAATAGAATAAAGACAATTCCCACGGGAAGGGATGAGAAACAGAGCAGAATCAACAAGCAAAGCACGCCACATTGTTCATGAGAGGCGATACAAATGGAAAGGTTTGCCCTTACAGATACTGGGATATTTGAGAGATGTGAGAGACGAATGGCAGATATTGGATCCATTGCAAGAAATAACTCGCAAGTCTAAAAAGGCAAGATAAATGTAGAAAAATCAACACTGGGATTTTTAATTGAAGCACTTTTGGGTGTTACCCTTCATCAGCCTCTCAGGTCTGATGAGCTTATCCAAAGGTACATACTGTTATATTCAGCATTTGTAACTGGATCGACATGAAACTTGAGAGAACCTGTTTGCTATGACAATGCTATAAACGGTGCTTATGAAGACAAAGCAGGAGTGTGCGCTAAGTACTCACAGTGTGTGTGCCCCATTCTCCATTGCCAGTGACTTTAATCCACTTTTGGTCATCATTCTGAACCATTTCTTGACATTGCTCATTTTGCACCTAAGTACAAAAACAGTGGGGTAGTTTAATGGACATCCGTATTTAGCTGATTCTTTTCAGATAGAATCACGTCTTCATGTTTAAATGTGAAAATGAATACTACAAAACATACATAAAACTCAAAGAAGATGTTGTTGTCTGGGTACTGGTAGGTGAAAGAGACAGATCCTTGTTTTTCCAAGTGCACAGCATAAACCAGTGACACTGTACACTCATCCCGATTTGACTCCAAATACACTCCCTGTGGTGTCCAGGACGAGCTGTATCAAGCACATTACAACAGTAAAAAAATACATCGTCAACAGCCTTCGTGCTTTTCTTACACACATTTTTTAAAATTACTTTCTCTGTGCAATCATGGTTATCACCTGTTACAAGTTTGAATGTCCTCTCCAGAGGGACTTGTATCCAGGAAGCTGGCCATGCTGGTGAAGCCTGCAGGAATGGCATCCCACTGGTCAAAACGAAGCCCACTGCCGAGAGAGTAGGAGCCAGCAGCACAGGGTGTGCACTGCTGCGTAGACATCTCTAGATACATCCCAGCTGGGCAGGAGAACGCTGCACAGACAAACAACTAGTTATAATAATAATAATAATGCATTGGTTGTATATAGTGCTTTTCTGGACACTTAAAGACACTTTACATGGCATTATTCTTTCACTCCAGACTCGGTGGTGGTAAGCTGCTATTGTAGCCACAGCTGCCCTGGGGTAGACTGACAGAAGCGAGGCTGCCAGTTTGCACCATCGGCACTTCTGACCACCACCACATTTACACTCTCACTACATTCACACAGACAAGGTGTGAATGTAGTGAGAGTGCGCCGCCATCGCCCACCATTGTTATGAAAATAAACAGTTATTACATAAACATTTGTAATACAAGCCTCACAGCAGTCTGTTCCCCTGGTTGGGGGTGGCAGGTCCGTGCAGGATCCCGGGCTGATGGGGATTGCAACCCTCCATCGTGAGCCTGTGCTGTCACACTCTGTATATTGGTAAAAGTAGTCTGTCTGCAAAGACATATCAATAAAAGGTCAATAAACACTATGCTGGAGGCATTCTGAAATGTACATTCATGTTGCATAAACCAGGTCCAGACCGGTTTGAGGTCAGACAAAGGAGATAATGTATTTGTAGAAAACCTGCAGGACCACTGACCCTGACTGTCATGGCAACAACCACTAATGGACCATTAATGCAGAAGAGCTACAATTGCTTTGGCCGTTGTTGGTTTGATCTGCATTTGAATTCTAATACCACAGAGCTTTCTAAATGGACTTCAAACATAACCTTGATTTTAAATGAATTACAATCAGATTCGAAAAGCTTTCATTTGTCCAACAACGGTGTATAATAACAGCAAGTACAGCAAGCGCAGCAGAAAAATCTGTAAAGATGCAAACTAGTTTCCAACCACTTAAATCTTTACTATTAGCACACAGACCTCTTGACTCTCTTTGGTCCATTGTCTTACTTTGGATAATCTCAATTTCCTCCCCCAATTCTGCTGCTGAGTTGGAAAATATAAATCAGAAAACTGGATGTAGCAGATCGCAGATGTATCGAATGGCTCCCAAGTAGATGGAAAATACAAATTGATTAGTGGTTTGTTACAATAAAAGACCTTTAGTCATAAGTGGTCACATATATGTAGTAGATAAGCGTGTCCTCTGTGTGCCTCAGTAACTCAGCAGCATCAAACATGGCTATTCATGTGTCTGTCTCTCCTCCCATGAAAATACAAGGCGTGAGCTAGCATCCAAACAGCCTCATTTATATGTAGCAGGGCTATCTGCCCAGAGGTTCACCTTTCTGTGTGTGTTTGCTAAGAGCCCATCAATGGGCAGGGTGCTGTGGCTGATGCATGGACAATGGAGGAAAGGTGATAGTGATAAAAACCACAGGGTAATCCTCTGTGCTGGTCTCCTGGGTGACATGTTCTGGTTGTCATAGAGACTGATGAGCAGAAGAGGTGGGTTAGTCTTTTTCATTTTTATTTTCTAGTTTTTAATAGGAAAAAAGTGTCCTTAGGGAATAGTTTAATGGCACATGTTCCACACACTTGTTAGGTTTTTGTTGTTGTTGTTGCAAAACCAGTGCTTAATTTGATCCGGCTTTTGGGGGAACGCATTCCGGGAAATCGGAATTTTGAGCCTTATTGGATCCGGGAAATGAAATACTCCAACAACTTTTAAATATGCAATTATTTTGTGCTGTTCCCCCATAAAATCCACCCAGTACACAAGTGTTATTTACAAATTAAGCACTGTGCAAAACCACTTTGAAATTAGGCTCAGATGAGCTTTGGACACAAGGGGAAGTGTCTTCAACCAAAATTACACAATTTGTAGCAATAAGCTGCCACTTTTCTACATAGCTGAGTGACTGAAACTGTGCAGTCACTATTAGGGTCTGAATTAGTGGCCTGAATAAGACAGCAGGGATGGAAGGATGGAAGTGGCATTTAGTCTATATGATATGGATGGAAACCAGTGGAAGATGTGCGCATAAATCAATTCATTTATTCAGAACTATAATTGTATAAGCCGATCACCACCTGAGGATCTTTATAGACACAGCTGAGCCAGTGAAATTTGGAAAACGCAACGCGTAGCAATAATGTGCTCAGCAACTTACCATAAGCACGACCGGAGAAAGCGCCGCACGCATAATTGATACGCTGATGGTTATTTGCAAACTGGCTCGTTTGTGTTGTTACGGTCGTGGCCTTGTACAATATGATGCCAACTAAATTGGACCCTATAATGGAAGATGGTCATGATAAACAGAACAGTGCGCTCACCTCTCCACAAGCCCGCAAATCTCTGTGCGCTGACGCTACAACATGAGCGCTGATGTAGAAAAAAAAGCAGGAGGACCAGGAGGGCCTCGTCTGCTCCCGCATCCTCACAAACAGCCAAATGTCCGTCCACAGGAGTCAAAAGCAGCCACCCAACCGAACGCAATGTGCTGATTTAGAGACGCTGTCATTGATGCTTCGGCCTCTCTCCTCCCACCTCGCGTCAAGCCATCATGATTTGTAAAGCGCTTCCGGTTCTGATATCAAACTATCCTATACTGGCTGGATTAATAAGCTTTCACTTATTGTGTATTGGACATTTGAGGAACGTGTAGTACTATAACTAGATGCTATGCAAATAATGTGAACGGTATGATAAAAAAAAAAAATGCCTAATTAGAATAAAACGGAAAGTATTTTAATGCTTGAAATGCAGGCATATAGATATAAACGGGAGACTTTTCAAAATTTCTAGTAGCATCAAATATAAGGCTTAAAAGCATAATTGAAATAAATAACTAGGCTACATATAGGTCAATGTCTAGCCTAATTCTGCAATCCGAAGTTTAATAATGAAATCAACCTTCAACCTACAATTAAATCAGTGTTATATGTGATAATAAATACACATAAAAGCACAGCCTAATGGTGCTTTGATAATGTAGCAGCCAAAGACACGCGCGTTCACGTAGTTCACGTATTTGCCGTTAGGGGGCAGCATCACTACAGCTGTAAGATATTATTAATGCGCGAAGAATTGTGCACGGAAGTGACGTGGAGAGCGGAAGCAAAACAGAAGTTGACAGCTCGGGATCATCCATGGATTACAAACAAGTGAACAATGACGGGATCTGTGCGCTACTTACCAAAGCTAAGGTAGAAGTTGACTTTCGTGCGGGTCATATGGTCCGCTACAGTAACATGGAAGGATCTGCGGGGTAGGTAGCCTATTTAGCTTTAGCTTCTTCAGACAGAGAAAGTTGTACCATGTCATGGCTATCTATGGGCTGAACATTACCATATATAGACTCACTGGACACATGTAAACGACCACTTGCTTTGTAAACCAGAAGGAAGGGCATACAATCATCGGGAAACACAAGAACCGGCACTTCAGATCAACATGTCATCGGAGCAGAATGTGGCCATTGTCATGGAAGACAAAATCTACGAAGTAAACAAGAAAAAGCTAATTGAAAAGAGTGACTACTTCCGAGCCCTGTACAACTCTGGCATGAGAGAGTCCATGGAGGACTCTGTGCAGCTGCAGGGGCTGAGTGTCCCCGGTCTGGAGCTAGTGTTGGAGTTTATAAACACCTCTAAAGTGCAAATTGTCAATGAGACGCTCGAAGACTTGATTGAAACGGCCTCGTTCCTACAGGTGACCTCGATTCTGAAGCAGCTAACCTCAGAGATTCGGTTGGAAAACTGTGTGGAGCTGTACAGTCTCTCAGAGGTGTACGGGACTCATGACTTGCGCAGTGCGTGTCTCAAGTACATGGCCTGCTATTATCATCCCATGCTAAGGCGATCGGAGTTTAGCAGTTTGCCACTGGCTGTCAAAGAGCAGGTCAAGGAGATGCGCTTGAAAGGCACAGCCACTTTAGTGGCCATTGGAGACTTCACTTGCCTGTCTTTGGAAGTGCCTGATCAGGATGAGCCTTGGTCCATGTTAAGGTACGGAGAGGTGGAGCAGAGATGGAAACCTTTGGCAAACAACCTGCCTCCTGACATGATCAATGTTCGAGGGTATGGCTCTGCTGTACTGGACAACTACTTATTTATTGTAGGAGGATACCGTATGACGTATGACCAAGAGATCTCTGCGGTACACTGCTACAATCCCTGTAGGAATGAGTGGAACCAGGTCTCTCCCCTCAACCAGAAGAGGTACACTGTGTCAAGTGTTATAACCACTCTTGGGTGGTATTACTCAATGTTCATCCTTATTGTTTTCTTTTTAAGGTCAAACTTCAAGCTTTTAGCAGTTCAAGGAAAGCTCTATGCAGTTGGAGGTCAATGTTTGAGCACTGTAGAGTGTTACAGCCCTGAGCAGGATTGGTGGACATGTGTGTCCTTGATGCCTGACCCCCTGGCTGAGTTCTCTGCCTGTGAATGCCAGGGCATGATTTATGTTATGGGCGGATACACAGCAAGAGGTAAGGTTGAAGCTATGATTGTTTGAGTTTCAGCTCTTAACAATTTCCTTGCTCATTAGTTTTGTGTCTAACGTTAACTTGACTGAATGGATGTATTTTCTTTTTCTATTTTAGACCGGAATACAAATGTCCTGTGCTATTGCCCCAGCTCTGACACGTGGACAGTGTTTCGTTCTTGTTCTGCACATATTCGTAAGCAGCAGATGCTCTCAGTGGAGGACACAATTTACCTGGTGGGGGGTTACACTCATGAGCTGGAGCCGAGACGAAGAAGGCCTAGTCAGACAGAAGATGTGCTGACTGTACAGTCGTACAATGTCACTACAGGTGAATGGCTCCAGCTGAAGGAGAATACCTCCAAATCAGGACTGAACCTGACATGCACTCTACACAATGATGGCATCTACATCATGAGCCGCGACGTCAGCCTGCCCACCAGTCTGGAGCATCGCGTCTTTCTAAAGTATAACATCTTCTCTGATGCCTGGGAAGCCATCAGGAGATTTCCTGCTCTGGGACAGAACATGCTGCTTTGCTCTCTCTACCTCCCAAATGTGCTCTGATTTTCAGATATGTGTGGCGTATCTAGCCTTGTCATACCGCATTTGCACACCAAAAGAGCTTTTTTGTGGCATTATTGAAAATTGAGAGAAAAAAATGTATTGAACCCAAAATGGCCAAATCTTATTCCTGGTTCATCAAATACATTTTTCTTCTCCACATTTAGACTTGATCTCTGAGCTTCAAGAGCACAAAAAATATGCAAGTGTTTAACAGCATTATTTAACAAATATGGGTTAAAATAATAGATATATATAATACTTGAATCAGTATTTATCTTAAAGTCATTAATTTTGCCGTACTATTTATAGAAATTTAGTTGAAAACTAATATTGTCTCTTCTAGAGAGAATTAAAATTTTGAGGAGAGGCAAAGCTTTGGCTGATGATGGCTGGGACCACGATACTTATGTTTACACTACAGTATATATAACACTTAATGAGTAAGGCTTTGGTTTTACATAGCCTAATTATGAAAAATAAATCCTCAAAGGAACTGAGTGAAGAGCTTGTGTTTTACATTTAAGAGCTCTTTTGCCCTTTTATATAAACTATGCTGCATGTGTATTATGTGCCTTTGAAGAAACGTGCATGGAAAGACATTTCAATGGTGTGTTATTTCTTTCTTTTTTAATACTTTGGTTTAAAAGGGCACAAGTAAAGTGGTATAAAGTACAGTATACATTTCTACTTTCAATAAATGAATTGTTTTACTTTGCAATTAATTGTTTTTGCGTTTGTGTTTTGAAATATGAAAATGTACTGCTATGGAGCATCATAGTCCCGCCCACCAGCTCGTGGTCTGTACACGCGCGCAACTTTTCGAAAAAAAGTTATAAAAATATTTCGCCCTGTTTTCAAGTATTGGGTATTTTTCATGGATGTATTATAGGTATTTTCTTGCTTGTAAAATATCCGCGCTATGGCTAGCAGTGAGCACGTAGCTGATTAGCCTCCGTCGTGCTTTTAAACTCGTACAATTAGAATTTTTCAAAAGGTCTATGACATTTATGAATGGGATTATTACTTCCGGTACCGAGGCGCGTGCGTGTGCAGACGAGCTGGTGGGCGGGACTATGATATATATAATTATTATTATCCTAGTATCTCTTTTTTGGTTCAAATTGTAAATTAAACTATATACTGAAGCAGCCATTTGTCACAAAGGGCTTTTTAGTCCTGCTTCTAGCAAAGGGTTATACAGAGAAAACATGTTTTATATTTATTTTCAAAATGTACCACCTATGTGCATTTCCTCCCCTGCATTGAATGTTTACATCAGGTTTGATCATGTAAAACAAATACTTCCTGTAAGCAAAAAGACAAACAAAACAGCAACAAAAATAAAATGTATCAAATGAACCAGCAGAGGGCAGCATATGCTTTCTGTAAATGTATTTCTTTGGCATAATGTTCACCTTCACAAGGACTCTTTTAAACGCCTCTATCTTACATCTATGTGACGCGTGGCACAATATGACACTGGGGACACACAGTAACTACAGGCCTGGGCAGTGGTGCAGCCAGGCCCTACGAACCTGCAGGCTACATCATCACACACATGTGTTATTGCCGGGGGTCATGCACTCTTATGATACACCTGGTTTCTGTGGCTGTGGACAGATAGACAGGATGCACTCGGAACAACCTTGTTTAATTTGAGTTGGGACTGAACAAAACTCAATACCGGATCAATATTGCTATAATCAATCTTGTGCGTGGGTGTGTGTGGGGGGTGGGGGGGGGGGGGGGGGGGGGGGGGGGGGGGGGGGCAGTGATGCAGCTAAAACTGTTGTTGGTGCTGAGTGACACAACATAACTATTATCACACGTGCTATTGCGTATTATTACACTGTTCATTTAAAGTGGCAACATCATTATTGGCCAATTGGGCACTCTCTAGGGCACGACTGTGTGAAAAGGAGGGTTCATGTGTGTGTGGGAGAGAGAGAGAGAGAGAGAGAGAGAGGGAGGGAGAGAGAGGGAGAGAGGACAGACAGCGCTGCACCGAGGGGAGGGGGAACACTCCGTAGCAGCCACCCCGCAGCCTCACCATCCTCTGTCACAGTGCATTCTTAGCATTGTGTGAAAGATGCATGCCCTCATAAGAGCAACGACATCTGAGGATAATAGCCCACACACCTCTTAAACACAACAAGGCGCAGAGAAAGAACAGGTAAAGCGGGGGATTTGTGTAGCTTCCAAGGATCTTGTAAGAGGATCTACCATCACTGTTTGTTGGACTTGACTTAAGCTGCAGACTCTCTGCTCAGCGCACGGCAGTGGAAAACCCGCTTGCAAGATCATGAGTGAGGCAAAGAAAGGCGAGCTGGCCATTCGAGATAAAGCCATCCTGCACCAGCAGAGGAGACTCAAACAAGCCACCCAGTTCACACACAAGGACTCAGCTGACCTCTTGCCACTGGACGGGCTCAAGCGACTAGGGACGTCTAAAGACTTGGTGAGTGCAAATGAGTGCTACTTGAAACATCAAGTGGCTATTAGATGTAAATTAATGCCTGTTTGTGGGCCATTAGAATGGAAACAAATTAGCTTTGAGCTTTTGAGATTGGCTACAGATCCCTCTCTTGACAAGCAATGGACAATGTATCTTATGCACGACCTCTCAAAAGACAAATGTCATTTCACATTCAGGAAAGCATGCATTTGAGCTGCTGCTGTGGAGGAGTCAGCGCTGAATGTAAAGTGGGCCACCACATTCATTTCTGCCTTTTCCTGTAACGCAGGTGGAAATCCCTGTGCAGATTTATGCCAGCCCTCCTCCTGACACACTTATGTTCCATGCAGGCTATCTGTCACGAGCCACTAAAGTAGGCTGTATTATGTTGTTTTTCCAGACATAGATACAGTATAAGGTTGGCATTTGAGACAAATAAATCAGGGCCAGACAACTGAAATAATTTTAATACAAAAAAAGAAAAGAAAACATATCCTGGAACGATGGAGTAATTCCTTTATTATTATTATTATTATTATTATTGCAAAGCACTCATGTCTAATACCTTATAAATTTATAATAATAAAAAAAAAAGAAACTAAAACTCCAGGTTTCACTGTCAATTTAACAACTTAATGTACTTCAAGTGAATATTTCAGCCTGGCTGGAACTGCATGAAAACAACATACTTTTTGGTGACATTTCTAAGACCTAAGATAAAAGGTCATATATATATATATTTTCCATCTCATTGAAAGGTAATCTGGCAACCACCAAATAGTTTCTGTGGAACGATGGCCTAGACTGATAAGACAATTCTGATAAATAGCATTTGTTTACATAAAACCTAATATTATAAATTCAATATCAATATCAATCTGCAAAGGGACAGGAGATGGAAATTAGCCGCGTGGGCTATAATCTCACATATTTACATGTACAATGTTCATTAATATGTATTGTCCCTTTTCAAATAAAGAAGAAGAAATAAATTAAAGAAATTAATATAAATGATTTTTCCCCAGACATACTGTATGTAAATTCATATAGTTGTGGGTACATATATGTATCCAAATACAGGGTCCACAATACAGTATCACGATACAGGGTCCACGATACGATACATATCATGATACAGGGTCCACGATACGATGCATATCATGATACAGGGTCCACGATATGATACATATCACGATACAGGGTCCACGGTATGATACATATCATGATACAGGGTCCACGGTATGATACATATCACGATACAGGGTTCACGGTACGATACATATCGCGATACATGGTCCACAGTACAATACAAGTGTATCCCGACACAGCGTTCATAATACAATACATATTCCAAAGAAACTGAAGAAAAATTTCAAGAAACAGTAGTTTTTATTATGCTAAATATATTCAGCAAATGAAACCTTCAATTGCAGTAGTTGGTGAGCGTGTTGTGATGTTATGAATAAACCATGGGGTAAAACAGAGTTAATTCATTTTCTTTTATAATTTGCATACCACGATACAGGTGCCTCGATACGATACGCGTATTGTCAAGTGCTCCGTAACGATATATTGCTGATAATATATATTGAGCACAGCCCTAGTTGTGGGTGACAATTGTTATGTTCAAAGATTTAGCAAATATAAAGTTTAAACTTTTAAAATGTACATACTGTACATAATTCTCATTCCAAACAGACTCCTCAACAGTCTGTCCGGCGTGGCAAAAGCAGTAAAGATACTGTAACCTTTATACAGTTTGAACCATTGATTTTATCCTGCTGCCTGTAGCGTTCATGTTAAACACAGACCAGTGTGCGCAGCAGCGGAGGTTCTTATGTAAGACCTAATTTGTTTTGCTGCACTTTAGCCTGAGGTCGTCTTGGCCTCAGCAGCAGAGCCCAGGCCTGGTGCCGAGTGCGAGGAGCAGTGAACGTGAAAAGGGCAAAATCCAGGATGTAACAGAGGAAAAGAGGGATGTGTGATGAGGTCACGGAGGAGGAGAGTTTGTGTGGCTCAATTTTAATATACAATGTGAATAATATACTTACAAATACAGTTTAGCTGTGCAAAAAAGAAAGCTATATTTGGTTCAAGTTGTACTTTTACTTGAATAAAAATGTACCCTTAGTTTCCACTGGGGGTAAATCAGTTACAAAAGCTTTATATTGACAACGGAAGATTACAATTCTTTATCTAAAGAAATACTATCTCTAGTATCTATAGTATCTATTTTTGTGTATTATTTAGAAAACACCAGAATCACTTCAAACTCATCATGGCTCAACTATAACACTTTAGGAAATGCTGATGAATTGAAAGTGTTTTTTACAAGTTGGAACAATTTTACACATGTCATTAGTCTGAGTTCGGTTATTATTTCTAATCATACTCAAAAGGCTCTTGATGGGGGGAGGAGGGGAGGAGGGGGGGGGGCTTCTCTGCCAAACAAACCCAGAGGGCAACATGGTGAGATTTGAAATGTGTTATTTGCCGGGGGGTAAATTGGTTGGGGATGCTCGTGTGTGAACCTGTCTCGCTCCATGTCATCAGGGGCATGGGATGGGTGGCACCATGCTGCCTCAGCTGCTCCTGTCTCATTGTGGAGGAGTGCACAGGGCTAAAAATACCGCTTCAAACACAAATGACTAAACAAGCTCAACAACAGAGCAGAGCGGGAGAAACACACACCGTGAGGTAGAGGAGCACAGCTGCTTGAGAGAGGGTATTCTGTGGGTGAAATGACAAATATGAGAGATACAGAATTGACGGAACAACAAACTTGGGGTTGCTTTGGAGTGTCGATGTAACAATAATGAGTCTGCCCCAAACAATGAATGAAAGATCACATGACCAATGAATAGATAGAGCTGCACGATTTTGACAAAAAAACGAATTTAGTGATTTATTTATTATATATTTATTATATATTTATGGTGTATATTTTTCACGCAATTGAGTATTTTCTAGGCATGGGATGATGTGGAAAATTTTCTACAATTTTCTTGGACAAAATTATTGCGATTAACAATGTTATCACAGTACTTATCTGCCATTGCTGAAATTACACTCCTATGGCCCATCCGTCCATAGGAGTGGATCCATCCCCAAAATGGTTTGCCTCGAGGTTTCCTAATTTTTTCCCATGTGATTTTAAGGGTTGTTCCTCGTCGTGGAGGAAGGTCTAAGGATGTGGGAGACTCTAAGCTTGTTATGTCCGATTTACTTATTTACGAGACATTTCATTCGTGTGTGACTTATTTCGATCATTCTTGATGTCTGATATTGATTTGTTTTTGTCCATACCGACCTTTGAGATGACTCCTGTTGTGATATTCGCCGTTACAAAATAAATTGATTGATTGATTGATACTAGGGCTGTGACAAAAAGCAATAATATCGGAAATCACGATGAGCATTTTTAATCATCGCTTATGAAGATAATGGCCATAAAACCAGAGGAAGAGCACATGGCTAAACAAAGTGTGCACACGCCACACGGTCAGTCCTACAGCAGAACCCAAACTCAATTCACTGTAACAAAGTTTGTAGTAATTATCGTGATATAGTGTGAATCGCAAAAGAAAAAATGCCTAGACCAATACTCAATTGCATGAAAAATGAAACATAAATACATAATATTAAAATCGCAAACCGAATCGCAATTTCTGTCTACAAAATCACAATTAAGCTTTTTGTCAAAATCATGCAGCCTTAAAGTCAAGTTTGGTTCTTCCTCGCATCAGGGGTTCATCGAATTTGAAGTTCCCTCTTGGATTGTCGCACCCGTGTCTGTTACTGGACATTGAGGGAGAAGAGTCTGGTATAGTCAGATAATCAGTCCACATGGCAATTAGCCGCTAATCTGGTGCACAAAGAGGAAGCACAAGCAGCAAGGCTACTGCATCAAGTCCCACACTGGCTAGGAACTGGTTCAGTCTGGTCTCAACAGGACACTCATGAGTAAAATCAAGAGCTCTAAAGGGGAAAACAGTCACATTGTACAAGGAGAGTGTGACTCACAGAATGGAAGAATAAAGGCACTAGTTGGAAATCATTGCCATTGGTGTGGATTACATACAGGATTTACACCTCGAAAGTATTTCAAATTAACCAGTTTTACACCTACTATACCTCAGCAATGTCTTTTTTTTTAAATGGCAAATTAGAAGTTGAAGAGTAAAAGACCCACAAAAAATCATCCCGCGATCCACTTTTGGGTCCCGACCATAGACTGTATATAATAATGGAGGTACAATTGGCTAGTTCTCCGTGAAGCCAATTAGCAGGAAGCTCCCATTGACTTTCCATGTAAACCTTTTGGCCCCTCTTTAACTCATTATTGGAAATAGGCTTGTTAATATGACCCTTGAGTGCTTGTCTTACCACGCGCTACACCATTCTTTGTCTTTTAATATTTTCAACATTACTTAAGATCGTAGGCAAAGATTCTTCAGTCTTCATCTGTACTCTGTAGTTGAAGTGTAGAATGTTTCGCTCTTTATCCGAAAAGCTTCGTCAGCGAATGATGACTTGACACGCTTGTGGGTCTCTTAAGAAAAGACCAGTAGGAGGAGTTGACTTCTAAGTCCCACCTCTCTTGGTTCTAAAGGTTGGAAAAAACATATTGGCCTATTCACACCTTGATTACTGCTCGTTACCTTCCTATTCCTACTCGTTTCTTCTCACAGTAAGAAACCCACAAGCGCGTCAAGTCATCATTCGCTGACAAAGCTTTTTGGAAAAAGAGTGAAACGTCCTACACTTCAACTACAGAGTACAGATGAAGACTGAAGAATCTTTGCCTACGGTGGACAACTCCTGTACGTCTGAGAAGCTACACAGACGAATTACATAAGATATATATGCTCTGCGGTTGCTAACTCGCACATACCAAATATGGATTTGGCTCCAAAAATTCAACATGGTGGTGGTCCGCGGTTCAAATGCTAGCATGAATTGGCTTTGTTAGCCGCCGCTGAATGCTAGGGGGAAAGCCAGGCAGGCTACCTCCATCTTTGAGGTCTATATGGTCCCGACCAACCAGTTGAGAACCACTGGAAAATGAGATAAAATTGTTGTTTAGAAGAAATGCAAATTTTTACTATTGAGTACATCTCCACAGTCAAGAAATCAACAAAAAGGTACGGCTACCAAAAAATGCTAATTAAATACACTTGATGTGTAATGGTATAATAGAATTTTGTTCTGCACTTTTGTGGTTCAAGACAATTATCCTTTGATGACAGCAATCTAAATTAAGATGTTTGCCAGCACATTTTTGCATGTTTTTGACAGTTTGCAAAAATATCGGTTGATTATGGTTATCGAGAAAGTCTTCCAAAAATGATCGAGATATTCATTCTTCTTCACATCGCCCACCCATTATTGTCCCCTTAGAATAAGGTTATATCTGCCATTTTTGTTGAATCGAGTTATTATATATATATATATAATAATTCTATCTATAAACTCTTTCATTCTTTGTAAACATTTGGGGCTTGGCTGGAGGCGGGAAGCTAGATCCATAGACCCTTTCGCTGTTTACATCATCAGTGACATCAGCTGGAGGCAGGAAGTGAGCAAAACAATGAAAGGGTCTATAAATTTCCAATTATTGTTGGAAATATCAGATACAACGTTATTTTATCGTCTCAAATGTCATTCCTCTTGTTCTTACCTTAAACCACAACAAGACAACAGTTTTTACTTGTATTTTTACACTTATAATCACTAGTTTTAGTTGAATCTTATTTCTCTTGCTCGCTTCCTGCCTCCAGCTGATATCACTGATGATGTAAGCAGCGAAAGGGTCTATAGAGCGAAGAGTGATATATTGCTGCTGCTCATTTCACACTTTTCAGAAAGTGCAGGCCTAGAGTGTCAGGTCTTCTCTCTCAGACCAGAAGACACACATTTGGACGAACATAACCCTATTGTCTGACAGTCTGCAGCTCTACAGATCAATTTGAATCTCATTATCAATTTCTGTCTACACAGTTACAAAAGCCAGAACTATGAGGTATAACAAAAATAATAGACATCTAACTTCACAGGGCACAACAACAAAAAGCACTGTCCAAACTTTCACAAAAAGGCATTATATGTACATTTTTATATTCATTTAATTGTTGTTTTAGTTAAACACCTATTGAACATTTAGCCTAGTTGATATTCCTTTAGCAATGTTCAGCCATTACCATGTGAAGATGGATAACTTGGATTTGCTCTCTGTACATTGGATTATTTAACCTGACTTGGATTTAACCCTGGACGCCTTTCTTTACCTCCGTTTGGACACTCGCTCATGAGAAATAGAGAGATTATTGCTGGTTTAGACCTGGATTTATAGGGTTAGTCCTAGTTTAGACCTGGTATACACCTGGATTTATAGGGTTAGAAGAATATGTATCTGCTAAAAAAGCACAAATGAGTTATAATTTTAGCTTAATAGGATTATTGTTAGGGAAATAGAGTCTTTTACATTATTCATAAACTAAATTCAATTCTTATTTAGGTCACGCGGCTTGGCATTATAGTTTCATGGTCCTGACACCACCCGTTGAGAACCACTGGCAGAGGCTAACACTAACTTGTATGACTTGTATGTAACTGTATGAATGAATAGATGAATTCGGATGATAGAAAAAAATAAAACAAAAAACAAACATTTGTATAAACTCATCAAATCTAAACCTGCAAAACATTGATCTGCATGAATAAAACATAAATGAAAATGCAGTGGACCCGAGTTAGGGTGGTTCACAAAATTAATTTTCGCCAAATTTTGCCAGATCGCTTTCTGCCTTGTTCCAATTGATATTTTAAGCTTCTGTACCAAAAAAGGAGTCAATTCCTGCACATTTAGGGGTGGCACACTTTTCCACAATTTTGAAATGGTCTAGGGGCATTTTTTGTATTATTTTTGCCTGGTATTTATTTATTTTGTTTAATTGCTTCTAAAAAACCTCCACCATCAAGTGCTTTGACTCTTTATTTTCATAACAAATTGAACTAATATCATCTGAATGTTGTCGTAAAAGTCATATCAATGAAATACTCATGAGCAGAAAAACAACAAAAAATGATGTCGAAATTTGAATTTCTCACCTTTTCGCTTAATTTCTTTTTTGTTTTTCTGAAGTGAAGTAACGCTGTAATAGCCCCAGGAAACAGTATTTGTTTTAAGATAACAATTGCACTACCAGCAAGGTGTTTCCTCATAGAGAATATTATACTGTATGTTGAATCAACATATGTTTGTTTTATATGTTTCTATCAAATAAAAATTGGCTAAGTCAGCTTATCCTGAGCCCCTCTATAGATTGAGAATTGGACCCTAACTTTGTGACACACTGGGCTAAGTATGTAATACTAAAAACAACAACATGAGAGAGAACGTAATGAGAATTGATAATGAAAGTATGGAATGACCATACATTGATGGACTTCAAATAAATGAAACATAACATAAAGACTTTAAACACATATGGCAGATGCTGCCAATGCCACCAGGCTAAAAGATCCCATCTTTTGAGGCAGAGGACAATAAAGTTCACCGTAACCTTAAGAGCATTAGTGTGAAAAAAGGGGACAGGTTTTCTACTGACTCGAGCTGCAAGATTAATAACAGGATCAAAATCAATTGGACGCAATTAGCAAATCTCAACAGCAGCAATTATTTGTCCTCTGCAGTTTGCAAAAAGCAAATCCTGTTTACTCTGGGCCTCTTATGTTTGAACATGCTAATCCTGTAGTTTAGACAGTGGTTCTCAACCTGGAGGTTGGGGGTTGCCAGATAATTTCAAAGAAGGCATATTTTCTATGTAGTTTAAAACGTGTGCTATGGGGGTCGTGAAACATCATCAGTTATTATATTGGGGGTCATGACTAGAAAAGGTTTGTTTGTTTGTTTATTTACATGAGAACCATGCATGTAAACACACCACTGTAAACACTGGTTTAGACAAACGTTCTGAAATGCAGTTCAAATTTCAGTCGTCTCTCAATTGTTAAAGGCAATATACCAGTCTTTTTTTACTACTAGTGAAATTAAATTGTTTTTGTCCTCCTTCAGTTTGTGACCATCCCAGTTTATCCGGGACAGTCCCAGTTTTGAGCCTGTGGAAATCCAAAAAATCATTGATTTGTCGCCGTGCCCAGGTTTTTCACCAGTGCCAAGCATTATTTTTTTTTTTACCTGAAACTTTTTTGGCCAAAAAAAAAGGTTTTCAAACCCATTAAAAAGCTCAAAAGTCTATCAGCTCAATGCCTTTTAACTGACATTAGACTTTTACAAACAAACCATATAGTGTGGGGAAAGTCACGATGTGGGTCACCTCACCAATACCATTTGTGTTCCAATTTTTTATTTAATTATATTCATTATTTTATGTATTATATTTTAGTATAGCATAGTCAACATGCAGTGGTTTTTGAAATAAAGATTGTTCAAGTTAAATTTGAAAGTATTTTTTTCTGAGTGAGCTGCAGGACAGTTTTTGTTAGCATTATTGTGACTGACCTCGAAAGTCGTGAAATGTGCTTATAAACTAATCCCTCTGAAGAATAGGGATGTTAGAAATGTGTTGGGAATGATTCTGGACCACATCTAACATTTGATTTATATATATTTTATATATATATTTTATATATTTTTTATTCTTTCTTTGTATATAAGTTCACTCCCTATATTCCCTATAGACTCTAGGGTCTATATTTTGGGAAAAACACCATGGTGAATTGAAGCGGAGGTTGTCATTACCAACTGATAATAAGGCCTGAGTGTAGCTCAGACGCAGCTGCAGCCTGAAGAGGAACGATGGTCTACTATAAATCGAACTCCTCTGACACATGTGATTACTATAGTTTTGTTTGGCAGGTTGACAGAGAGATTTAAGTGCATAGGAGGCATGGGTTATACCTTTGTGTACCATTTACCACAGAAGCAAGAATTGTATCCATATTTTATGTGACTCACTAACTATGCATTTCTGTGATTCTTTAACTATGAAAGAAATCACAGAAATTAGTTTGGAAAGAGTTTGGAAACAAATACTGTAAATGCAACGTTACCATTGAAATATTTGTTTCCCATTTTCCTTGTAAAAAAGTTAAACAAAATGTCTGAAAACGTTCTGGACCGACCTAAGTCAGTGACAACATTATGGGTGTGAACATTACCCTCAGACCGGAGAAGGGCAGTTGTGTTATTACCGACAGAACAGCTCAAGGTAACTAGACAAACAAACATTTTGTTGTCAGTTTTATTGAAGTAAAGCAAATCTGATGAATCATCTTTTATGATTCCATAAATCTGGAGGCATCTCTGAGTCTTTGCTGAGAGAACAGATGATAAAAAACATGAATCCAAACGTCACATCTACTGCGTTGATTGCTTTTTCAAGTAACACCTCTGATAGTGGCAATCTTTTCAGGATCATGAAGCTGCAATTGCTTTTCCATCTGCTATAACTGCTATTTGTAAGCTATATATATTTATGCTCTTTTTTTTCTCAGGAATGTTTGGGTCCTTCCTCACAGGTGCTCTCACTGGGTTATAAAGATTTGAAAAGACGTTAAAAAGTACAAATCAAGTACTGCATCCTCACGCGCTCCGGCTGCGGCTAACCACGAGCTAGAAGCTAACATCCACGCTATCACGAGCAACAGGGGTTCGAGCAACACACGGCCGAAATGAGACGAGAATTTGCGGGGCTCAACGTTAAGCTCGACAAGATAAACAAAGACCTAGTGCTTGTCAGGGAGAGTCACAGAGAACGAAACACGAATCTTCAAGCTCGAGCATTGGTGTTGAAGCAACGGAACAACGCGGTCCAAAACAAATTGACAGATCTTGAGGCCAGATCTCGAAGGAACAATATCAGAATCTTTGGCCTGCCAGAGGGACTGGAGACAGCCCCAGTCCCGCAGTTTGTGGATTCCTTCCTGAGAGAACACCTGCAAGTACCAGAGAATCTGGATCTTAAAATTCAGCGTTCTCACCGTTCACCGTCCCCCCAAGAACGTTCATTATAAACTTCCAGGAGTACACGACCAAGGATCTTATCCTGAGGGAGGCCTGGAAAAAGAAAATCAAGGTGGGCCCCACCTTCATTGGCTTCGATCATGACCAACCGAGATTGTCAAAACACGTAAGGAATACAACCCCATCAAAAAGATTGTTAAAGATAAGAACATAAGATTCCAAACGCCATTCACTAATATGCAAATTCACTGGGACTCCGGCCCGTGCACTTATTGAAGCGCTGAGGCGGTTTACATCGAGCTGGAGAGGAAAGGTCTCCTGGTGAGGCGCACACAGAGCGGAATGGAATCGGCCCGTCGTCGCGTCCCCTGGACCAGCGGAGCAAGCATCTTCCCGAGAGTGCCCGGTCCTCGGTCCCGCAAACGGTGGCCTCTCTGCGGAGGTTCACGAGGAATCCTGAGAGCAGCAGTGGCGAGCGACAGCGAAAGGCGGTGAGCGGTTCACCGCCCCTACTCAAAGTTAATTGGGCCCCTCACTTACACTTCTACCAGGTGGGAGAGTCGACCCCTCTTTACACGTTGGACTAATGGGATGGAGGTGTTTTCCACTCTAGACACAGTGTCCTTCCTTATAGGGCCCTCTCTCCGCGAGAGGTTTTCCCTCACGACCCACCAACGGGGTCTTTGCTGTTCCAATAGACTTGAAGACTATCCTAGTTTTGTTGTTTTTGTTCTTGTTCTTTCAACGCTTAATCTGTTTGTGTTTTCTCTCATTCATGGGGCACCTGTTTCACTAATCAGTACCTTTCTTACCTGTCAACATGCTAAATAACCTCTTTTTATAGCACTGGATAAGGACTTTACCCATTTGTCCCCCACTCTACCTGATTTTTCATATCTTTACATGACAAATAGTGGAGAAGGTAGGAAGTATATTGAAATGATGGTTGCTGTCCGAGCTCATTCCTGGCTTTCCTCGCGCATTTCTTAAACCCTGTGCCTTTTTACAGATGAGTTACGGGCACATTTCACAACTGGCAGGGTCACCATCTCTCCTTTGAACCATGTTTTCAACAATGAGCGCTTTGTGTTTGGATGCACTGTATTATTTCCATAAAAGTTTAAGGTTACAGAAAAAAATATATTCCACTACTATGACAAAGGTCAGGTTTAACCCTTTTAAGTAACTTCTTTTGTTTAACTGTTGTAGGCTGAAGCTGAGTGGAGATGTGTCTATTCATAAAGTGATTTGCCTGTCCGTGGTCCTGTCGAACTGCTCTAGATCTACCTAACATAGTGCCCATTCAATTTCTGTGTAATTTCGTGTGTTGTGGTGATCAGTGTGTTTTCATTTTGTTATTGTTTCCTTTCAAATGACTGTTCGTGATCTGTGTTGTAAAATTAAAAAATAACAAAATAAAGAGTTAAAAAATAAATAAAAAAGTACAAATCATGCTTTTATTATTGTGACATGTTTATTGAGCAGTGGAGCAGATTGTTGGTATACACTACACTTATGTACATTTTCAACACTATTTGCATTGTAGATTTTTTCATGAATGAACACATGGAATTACATGGGAAACTAAAAAGGTTGAAATAGATTATTCAAATAACCACATTTTGCTTACTGCTTTGCACACTTTTCCCGCATTTTCTCAATGAGTTTCACAATGAGAAATGCCAAGAGCAAAAAGTGGCTATTTAGAAGAATGTATACTATAGGGCTGGGCAAAAGATCAATTTAATCAATTTATCGATTTTGTAGCTAAAATCGATTTTTATTTTGCAAATTCTAGTTTTACTTAACAGCAGCAAAAAAAAAAGGGGGGGGAAAAATTAAGTCTCTAGCCCATTCCTGTCAGGAGTTATGCAATTTTAAAGAAATAATTAAAATGCTCAATCCAGCCACTAGGGGGCTTATGGCCATACTGCCTTTGCTCTGCCTAATCCTGTCAGATTTCTGTAGTAGGCCCACCCACCTGGCCCAGATCAGATATCATTGAATTCCATATTATATTGTAATTTGAAGGGGGCCCCACAAAAAAAAAGAAAACATTAGTCTCTCTAAAAAAAAAAATTCTAAAAACAAAAATGGCAGCTTAATAACTAAAGGACCAGCTGAAAATATAATTTATTTTCTGAAATGCACCTGAATGCAGAAAATCACATCTGAATAATAAAAAAACAAAAACAAGAACTGGACTCTTAGACGCCCCCAGGTCAAAAGTGCAATATGTCTGAAGTCATTTTAAGTTCAGTTTAATTTTTAAAATCGAATCAAAACTCAAAAAAAAAAAAAAAGTGTATAATGTAAAATATATTTAGAGATATTTCACACTTTTTTGTTTCCTACATAATTCCATGTGTTCATTCATTGTTTAATGTCTTCAGTAAGAATCATACGATGTAACCTTTTGACTGGTGGTGTAAGTCTTTGTTGCATAAGGATTATACCATGAGAGCAAACTAAAAGTCATGCATTTTGAATGAGTCGTCAGAACAAGAAGGTGCTGGTCCTGTGTTAGATTCATGGACTGTGTGACGCTCATATTTGAGATTAATTTCCAAACATTGAGCTTAGAACAGCTGCAATAAGATTTAGAGAAGCAGGTGCCTTGGTCTAATTGACTTTACCGACAACAATAGACAGCACTCTGGCCACATGTAAATTCAACTACAGATAACAGCTAGAAATTGATTTGTGGGATAAGAGATATACTAAGGTAGGCTTTTCATCATTGACAGAATATACTTCAACTGCAGGTTTGGAGATATTAAGAACTAAATGTTGAATAGCTTCCAATGATAGTGAAGTCTGTACATTATGGCCTATAAAAGTAGCAGAGGTTCTCTAGTTGTGGTGCAGATTGGTTAAATCTTTTAAAATTAGAGACTCTTAACCCCAGTGTAGAGCTGGGGACACACTACAGGATTTTAAATCAGACCACACACATAAGGACATGTACAGTACATGAGGACACACATCCACACACATGAGGAGTCCCAAAACAAATCCTTGCTCGTGAGAAAGTTTTATTGGGCCACGCCTCCCCAAACTCAAAATCCTACTGTAACCAGCTTTAGTCTAACATTACGACTATAATGTGTGAATAGTAGTGGTTTAGTCTAAGGTCATAGTAGCCTACATAGTAGGCCGAGTGGTAGCACAAAAAGTTTGCCATCTTTAAAATTTAAAGTAGGCCATCAGTGTTAGGCTAGTTCTAATTTCAAGAATCAATTTACAAATCCCACAGCAGTCATAACTGTACATTTATGTCGACACAAAAAGCAGCCTGGTATGCTTTTATCTTCTTTAAGTTCTACACTGGTAGGCATCAGTCTGAAAGGTCAAAAATCATGGCATACAGGTGAAATGTCAAACATAGACTAATAAAGAAGTCTATCTTTATTTTCACGGTCACCTTGAATTTTGTAATTACAATGCTTGTCTGTTTTAGCAACCTCATAGCATCGTCCAGCGGCGCCTCCTGGAGGGGAATATCACGCGGCTGAAGGGGGAGGCTCGGGATCCTAACGCCAGGGTTCGGTCCCCTTTGGCGGACAGCAATGACAAACTCACCCCGGATGCAGAGGAGCGCAGTGAGAGCACCGCTGAAGACTCCGCTGAGGAGCGGGAGTCCTTAGAGGAGAGTGAGAGGAGCCTGCGCTCAGATGAGGAGGATGACAGCAGTGAAGCAAGACAAACAAGTCCCCTCAGCAGCCTGCTGGTCCAATGCAAGGTATGCTCTAAATTACTTATGTTTATTTAGTCTTTTATTAGATAATGGCATGGATTTACCTTTTTGACATGTGGAGCAATGTGGAGCATCCATATGTTTTAGCTAAACATGCTGTGACCATCTGAGCACATGCAGGTTACATAACATACGATGAGATGAACCATGAGAGAACAGACCCACAATCTGCCTCTAGAGACTCTCTGCTTCCAGCCAAATCTGTGACTCAAAATGCCCCACAACAGTCCGTGTGAGACAAAAAGACATAGACCATAGATATATTAACACAATATATCTAAATATATTGTGTATAATTTTGACAAAAAAAATGGAGCAGATTTTCCAGATTTGTAGCTTCAGGCTTCAAATTTAATTTATTACATTTTATTTTAATAAGTAAATAAATGGATTTGACATTATTAAAATTCACAGCGTTGCTTGTATATTTTTGACACAGCTTGTGCTGTCAGAGTTAATGAGTGTTAATGATCAAATGAGGTTAGCAGATTGTCACTTGTCAGCAATCTCAACATCACACTTTGCTTAACGTCTTTCCTATTTAATGATTATCTTAAGGTCAATAAACTTGTGAACTATTAAGTTTGTGTTTCACTAATTTACTCTTGGATGAGAGTGTTGATAAACCCTTGAGAGTTTAGTCTCCAGCCATCTTGGATTTAATGCTTTGCCAGTTGGAAGATTTGTTTCAGATAAAACTAAATCCCAGTTCATCCCAAAGAGCCCCACTCTGAAAAAACCCAAACCCAACACTGGAGTAATGTTTTCTTGTGACTAATCATTTCTATTCTTGTGCCAGTGCCAGACTGGAGTGGAAAATTACAGAGACACATCAAAATGTCCTTCTGTCTTCCCCACAGTGCTGTGAGACTGAAGTCAGGGCCTCCATCAACACTGGCAGCCAACACAACCACATCTCCAGCTTCTGCTGTCAGCGGCTTGGGTAAGCTCCCATTTCACTGACATTTACAAAGCTGCCTTTAAGCCTTTGAAGAACAGCATCACTATTCAGACAGTACTGAGTATTTTATGTAAAACTGTAGCAACTTAATTCTCAACGTGTTTGCGGTCCTGTTCTTACTCCCCAGATTGGTGCCCACTAAAGAGTTGTCTCCCTGTGGAGTGAGCAGCTCTGTGACAGGTCTGAGGCTACAGCTGGGCTCTAAGACGGTCCAGTGTTCAGCCCATGTGCAAGGTAAACTAATGAAACACATGCACTACCCCAAATGTCATGCCTGCTCTGTAAAGCTATTTATCACAACACATTCACCTAAAACATTATGGGATTATGTGGTTTGTGGAGTATAAAGTATCAATAAAAGCTGTGTTAGTTCATATCTGTCCTGTGTATTTCCAGATGACGAGACGTATGAGCTGTGCCTTGGTCTTAAGACACTAATGGAACTGAAAGTAAGAGCCAGATTTAAATTTATATATTTATTATTTGTTACTTTAATTAGGTTTTTGCCAAAGTTATAAAACAACCTTCACACTCAATGCAAATTCAACTAAACTGAATCTGATGACACTATTCATGTGCTAAACATCTGAGCCATTAATATGAAGAGAGAACTGTAATGAGTGTGATCAAAGCCATTTCATCCCCACAGCAATGCTATCTAATGCAATCTAATCTACTAATCTGTCATAGTAATTTACTTCTTTGTCTAGAATATGAATTATTTTTCAGAGCTGCATCCACATTTGTGAGCCACCTTTATGAACACTTTACATTAAGCATAGAAGTTAAAAGTTAATTGTGCTTTGCGCTGGTTAATTAACCTGTGGTGTGTGTGTCCCAGTGCTGCGTGGACCTTGACAATAGAGTGCTGAAGCTGAAAGGCAGCAGTGAGCTGCCCTTCCTCGACACCTCGGTCGACGCTCAGTGCCAACACGACTCCAATAAAAACCTGTGAGCCTCACTGGACACTGCTGTCTCCTGACCACTCTCAGTCACGTGACGAGAAGGAGCAAGTCTTAACTCCAAAAGTTGTAATAGCCTTTCTGTTCGGTTTACGTCATTGTATTTGTATGACTTAAATATCCACTCCAGCTTTCTCTTGTTTAAATTTGCTTGTTTGGAAAACATATTAAATGTTGTTATGACTTAGGTTTTTCATGATCTGAAATAATCTTCAACAATTCAACTGTATCTGTCAGTTGTATCATTTTAACAAACTTGAAAGGAACAAACTACAGAAGTACTTATTAATATGGGGACGTTTTGCCTTTTACTTACTGTATTTACAAGTCCTGTTTTAATTCCATTGTATAAAAACAGCCTTTTCAAAGAAATGAGCACGTAACTGTTGGTCCTCAGGGTGCCCTAATGTTCCAGGGAAGCTTTATGAAGTCTTGTAAAGTGAAGTATTGTGGACGTCCCAGTTCGCCATGAACACATTATACAGTACGTGCTCATGGGGAACTGGAACGTGTATGTTTTAGTTTAAAGTGCAAATGTGTATAATAATATACACATTTGCACTTTAAACTAAAATAGTTTTCTCCAAAACCTTTGTATTTTAATAAATCAACTGCAATCAACACCCTCCCAACATCTCCGCTGCATGACTCTGTGGAGTACAAGCCACTGTGCAGGTCTGCATGTTTGTGTACAGGTGTGACCACAACAGTCAGGGTGAAGGGGAGGCCCATGTTCAAATCATAATGTGAAGACCATTAACCGGGAGCGTTCCATACCGTTCATTTATTTAGCACCAAAAACTCTATTATTTTTCCAAATTTCTGGTCTTGGTCCAGTTATACTTTCACCTGGAAACACATAAACAAACTAATCTCCATAGAACTATATGTGGGAAATTGCAAATTCAATTACCAAGTGCTCAAAATGCATTTTTCTCACATTGTGGCAACATCTGCACTTTAGTAGCTTCAACAAATCCAAACTCTCCAATCTTGTTCTTAACAAGCTTCGTTCAGAGGGATTTTTCAATATTTAATCAACCAGATTTATTAAGTTTTGAACCCTAAATTTTCTTTTACAGATTACTTTAGTAGTAGTCTTTATTAAAAAAAAACAAAAAGAAAAACAGTTATAATTCGAAAAGGAGAAGGTAGAAGTAAACTTTTCATGCCCCTTTTTACAATTTCATTATTTTGTTTCTTTAGTTACAAAGTTACGTGGATGAATGGACTCTTCTGTTCGTCTAATTTTCAATTCAGTTTAAAGTCAGACCTTACATTGACCAATATAAACATTTGTCAGTGACATTTACTTGAGTCATATATTTACAGACACCACTCGTGAGTCAGCTTTTCTATTCATTGTCTTAATCATATTATAATTAACACTGTCTTATTATAGACCCTTTCGCTGCTTACATGATCATCAGAGATTATAAGTGTAAAACTACAACTAAAATATGTGGTCCCGTTGTGGCTTAAGGAGCAAGAACAAGAGGAACAACATTTGAGACGATAAAATAAGGTTTTATCTGATATTTACAACAACAGTTAGACATTTGTTTATCGTTACTATGGCAACAGCTACAATGGAAATGGATAGGGATCTAGCTTTCCGCCTCCAGCTAAGCTAAGCCCCAAATGTTTACAAACAATGGGGTAGAGTCGTAGGCCCAGATTCTTCAGTCTTCATCTGTACTCTGCAGTTGAAGTGTCGGACGTTACGATCTTAGTCCAAAGATGGTCCTCAGCGATGGGGTAGAGTGTTTAGTAATAACTAGTTTATTCCACAAAAATAAAATATCAAAAATCCCCTCTGAACAATCCTCTTTGTATCTAATATGCCAACAAAATAAAACCATACATTTAAACATTAAGATTTTGACACTGACAATACAGGCAATTTTGCCAATTTTTTTGTTCATATATGAAAAGGGAACATGACTGAAAACATGCAATACATTTTGTTCTCATATTCATGTCAGTAATCTACAGTTTCAAATTTATACCACTCAATGTATTTTTATTTATTTATTTTTTTTAGTTTCCACTACCCTGGGGTTCTTCTGACCCAGACCAGTTGAGAGCCACAGTTTTGATATAATGGATTCGCACAAACTGACAGCGGCTCCAGTCCGTGCCAAATGTCTTAGCGCTTCACATGTCACAGGTTTCCTATGTGTTCGCATCTTGTTGTATTAACCATTTGTCATGCTCCGTCCGACATTTCGCTGCAGTGTACACGAGTGACGGCACAAAGACATCACTCCTGTCCGCTGCGTTTCCGACCTGTACGATTGGAACAACGAGGCAAACGACGACTTGATCTTTGCGTTTCAGTGTGCTAAAGTTAAACCGTGTGATGATTATGCTGTAATTAAAAGGGTCGTCCACATGTCCCGCATTATGATGATTTTATTTTTCATTGTGGTGTGCGTGTGAAAGAGGAACCAGTGTGTGACAGATTTATTTTCGGTGTTCCACTTCCTCTCAATAATATTTTCTCTGCCTATATTAAAACGTATTCTGTCTAGCCCTGGTCTGTTTTTCGTCTCGTATTTAAGTTGAGCGCTATTTTCAATGGTTTGTCGCCTTTACATCTTCGCGAGGGAAAGAAATGAACCTCTTAAGCCCTGCTGTGTATACATATACTCTGGAAGGCTTTAACAGCTTGTAAAATGTCTAAAATGTTCATATTGCTCTCATGTGGTATGAATGTCTGTGGGGAGACTGTAGATGTGAACATTTTCAACAAAATCATAGTGGGCATGAGGAATTGAGGTTGAAAGACAGAAAATATGAATTCTGTCTAAAAAAACACACATTATAACAGGTCAGCAGCTTGTTTCTTTGTAAAGAAGCAAATAAACATCATAAATAGTAACTACAGCTAATTATTGACTTTTTACCAAATGTTTATCTGTAACAATAAATAATTGAAAAGTTATTGAGGTTTCAATTTATCCCATTATAATAAATAGGGCACAATTTGGCACCTTTTGGCTCAAAAAATTCAAATTTGTAATTTAACATTTTGGATCCTATTTATATATTTGGTCATAAAATACAGTTTTTCCAAGAAAAAAAAATACACTTTTTAAAAAATAGATTAAA
>OMNZ01096945.1:0-11526 GCA_900303255.1 Lesueurigobius sanzi | reverse complement strand
TGTCACTCGTTCTTTTTGCCTGCGCGGCAACTTCAGCAAACTCTGATGAGACGCTGGAAAGGCTCACAGTGGCTACGCCGCGGGCGCAGTAATCCACCGAGATGATATTATTCTATTAAATTACAACGGTAAATGTTATAGTCAACATTTTCATCAGGGTATACCTCTACACCGGTAACCGTGACATCCCTAGATGAGACTTTATTGATCTCACAATGGACATCAAAATCACTTGTTACAACAGCTCTTAAGATCACACAGGAGGGTGCAAAAAGTCCTGAAATGTGCCATCAAAGAATTGAATTAAATATCTCTTTGCATCTCTCAATAAACTGTTTAAACATATGGTATGTACACTGAATAAAATAAAATAAACTCTGGGTCGCAAGAGAAAAATATCCAACAAATCGGAAATTAAACAGGATGTGATATACAGTGGCTTGCATAAATATCTGCACCCCTTCAACTTTTTGACCCCACTCTTCAGTTTTTTATTCATAAAAAAAGTTCCAAATCATGTATAAATTTCATTTCGCTTCATCATTATGTGTCCCATGTCCCATAGTGTGTGTCTTAAAATTTCAATTGAATACATGTATGTTTATGGCCCTAGTATGGCAAAATGTCAAAAAGTTGAAGGGGGTGCAGATATTTATGCAACCCACTGTATATGAAAATAGAATAAAATGTTGTATGAGAGTTGACAGTGCAGATGGATATATTATAAATAAATGTTCACATTCAGGTGATTGATAGATAGATGATTGATAGATGACCAATAATTTAGTATAGGCATCATAAAAGTGTATCGTTCAGGTACAGGTATCGTAAACCAAGTATCGTTAAAGTACTGGTATCGGGAAAATATTGAACAGTACCCAGCCCTAATTATTATGAAACGTGATCCCACAGGAGCGACTGCGTCTTATAAGAAGAAGGAGATGTTGGCGGTTTCAAGGTGAATACTGAGCACATTTAAATTGAGTGATACTGTATCAATTTAAAACATTTTCTGTGCATCACTGACATATTTAGGAGACAAAAATGGATTGCAGGTTTTCCCTAATTTTTATGTAAAAACAGGGATTTTGATTTGTAAAAATTGCCTAAATTGCATTTTTTTTTGGCAACGACATCTAAATAATGGATATAGACAGGTTTAAATGTATGGTTTTATTTTCTTGATATACATATATATTTGTTTCAGTGGATATTTTGTAAATTTTTTGAGTTATTAGTGTATACATCTGTAAATTTCATCTTGTTTTTTGGGGTTCAAAACTCAATAATTCAGGCTAGGAATTAAATATTAAACTCCCACTGAACAAACCTTCGAAAAATATTGTTCACTACAAGACTGGAGCGTTTGGAGTCTGTCGGAGCTACTAGAGAGCAGATGTGGTCGCCACATTGTGAGAAAAATCCATTTTGAGAAAATGATTGAAGTTACAATTTCTCATAAGATAGTTCTTTATTGATCTCACAATGGAGAAATTCACTTGTTACAGCAGCTCTTAGGACAGGATCACACAGGGGGGGGGCAAAAGCCAATAGTTTGCGAACAGGTAATAAAAATAAAAATACTGCAGTGGAAAATTATGCTATAACTAGAATGAAATAAATGTCTCCTAGCATCTACCAATAAAAGCTATATAGACATCTCTTATGTACACTGAATAAAAAAAGTATGACACACTCTAGAGGAAGAATATCCAAAATCTATAGTATGTAGTAAGTATATGAGTATGAATACTGTGTATACTAAATATAGTATACTCATATACTGTAGTTCAATGCAGAAATGTTCTCTCAGTGCAATAATTACACTCCTTTTTGTAAAACTAGGTCATTTATTTGTTTCCAGGTGAAAGTACATAATTGTTAAGAGAGCAAGCTGGTCCAAAACCTCTGAAAATTGAAAATGAAAAATAGCTTTGCCTGCAGTGTCTCCCCTTAAATATATGTAGTTACTTGTTTTACAACTTCCACGAGTCATTTTCAAATGTCTTATCGAGCAGCGTTTTCCCACACCTGCTGAGCTACACATGTAAAAACAATACACGGCCTGATTAGAAGCTTCCTATTTACTTTGCATATGGCTGCCTCTTTCATCAGCGCGGTAATGACTCTGTGCTTTGTAGCAGCAAGTTCATTTTCTGTCAGATCGCATTGAGCTAAAGCTAAAGCATCCCCTTTTAAAAGCTATGGCGACGGAGCGTGTGATCTAAAACCTAATCAGCGGGGGCTTTTTTTTCCGACTTTGGTGCGATTGCAACATTATGGGAGTCAATATAGCGCTGTGCTGTTTAATACAATGATCTTCACGTGTCATCTCTCTTTATTGCTCGGGTCAACTCGATAGCATTGATTCAATCTGCAGTACAGGCTCGTAAGCAAACTGATGAAACTAGAAGAAATCGCCAGTTTTTTTTTGTTGTTGAAGTAAGTCCAATTCGCAGAGACAACAGCATAATGACCAAACAGGGATTTGGGGATTGGTGGGCTGTTTAAATGTGTTTATGCACGCTGTGTTTGGACTGCGACTTTGGGTGTGAAGTCTGTTTGATGAATGGACAGATGTGTGCGCAGCCACCCAAACACTGAATTCACAGAGAGGCATTTGGACCGCATCTACAACTATTTAATAAATAAGACCGGGCCGCTAGTTGCACCACTCGGTACCCGGCGTGGACAATAGTGGGAATTAGATTTGCAATTGGTGCCGTCGAAACTCGGTTCGCGGCGCACATTTTAAACACAACCAGAAGCATTAATATTTGAGAGCAGACTGAGATATGAACTGCTTAACTAATGGAAGAATCTCATGCATTTTAGAACATGTTTGTAGAGGGCTAAACTACAAGGTCAGCACGTTTTACACCTAATAAAACCCCATGGACTTGGGATAGTTTGTTGTTTGCAAAGGACGTTGGTTTGCCTAAGTAAACACACTTTTGCGATTTGCTCTAATCTTTCAGCCCTATTTGGCACTTGGATGTTAAAGGTGCACTGTGTAGCTTTTTATGTGAAATAAAAATCTTGATCTTACTGTGTATTTGACTTTTTAGTAACTAGGGCTGGGTATCGATTCAAATTTCCCAAATCGATTCGATTGGATTCACTTTGATTTTCAATTCAGTTAAGGATTTTACTTGGATATGGTAGACATTCTCAGGAGAACGAATGCACTTTTTTATTATTATTCCACTAATATATGCTTCTATAAACATAAAAGGCTATAAACCTGACCTTCTATGTGCCATCTGTGTTTATTCTCCATATTTTTTGCATCTTTTAGAAAACCAAAAAATATATTTTTTGCACCAAATGTCATCCCATAGATTTGCAAATTTTTGCACAAATGTAACTCCATACTTTTCGTTTGTACGTTCGTCTTTTTATTTGAGCATCTGAGTTTTACAAAGTTGGCCATGGAAGTACAGCTCAGCATGGTGAGCAAAGCCAAAGAGAATACATAAATAAATAGATAAATACATACAGAGCAGATATACAGTATGATGCCCAAAAGGAGTAGGCAGAAGCAAAAGCCTACCCCCTTTTGTATTCACAGTTGAGCAGTAGATATACAGTGCATTCAAGTGCATTGTCAGGGAATATGACATAATAGATACATTTATAAAATTCTTTTGTCCTATTTCAGAGACATTATCAACCATACAACTAGCAGTATTAATAACACTTCCGTTAATCCCAAGAAAAGGCAGAAAACACCTCCCTGAGGAGGACTCTTTCGCATACTCTCATGTAACCATTCGAATAGTGCACCATGCTGGGTTCAGGGACCATACAAATACACTGTTCCTAAGATTGCACATTCTGAAACTTGAAGATCTAGTGAAATTAAAATCTCTCGAAATTGTTTACAAAGCAAGAAATAATGTACTCCCTGGTAACATTCAAAATTGTTTGATAACAGAGATGGAAAATACAATTTAACAGGGACACTCAATCTGAAGGTGCAGTGCGTTCGTACCACCCTGAAAAATCAGAGCATTTCCCGCAGTGGTGAGACTCTTTGGAACGGTTTAGACACTTTAAAAGAGAGTTTAAATCAAGAATCTTCAAGAATTATTCTAATGAAATGTGATCATCTGAGATTAACTAAAAACAAAAAACACTATCAGTGTAATTTATATAGATGTTTTTTTGTCTTGTACCATAAACATTTAGTGTTTACCTGTCTGGAATGTTTTTGCTTTTATTTGGACAACCATAAACAACAACATATTTAGTACTACAGTATTTGTTTCAACTTTACTTTGTATGATTATGAACAATAATACTGTGCTGTCTCAATTTTTCTGTTGTATATGGCTATAAACGCCTATATATTACTGTATACTGTGCTATGTTCTTCAGTTTAATCAAATTGTTTAAACATACATTTGGACAACAGACAGTCGTGCATGTGCATGGTGCCTGGGTGTCTGCATGGAGCTGTTCTAATTTAGTATGTGCTGTTGAAGTTTGTGCTGTGCTCTGGTCCTTGTAAAACAATGTATGTATTACAGCACTTTATAATGTAAGAAAGGAACTTCTACCTACTCCCTTTGAGCATCAACTGTATTCTCTTTCTGTCATTTCTGTAGCTTGTCTGTTCATATGCTGTTCAAATGAAACAAATAAATAAATAATTACAACTTTACAACACAGATGCAAAAAAATCCCTGGGCGACTGTGTAAAGCGCAGAGTCAGCAGTTTTGTAAAATGCTAAGAAGAACTAGAACTAGAAGACCATGGCTGGGCTCATTTTAAAGCCTGAACCCTCCTCTTCAGAATGCAAAAAAAAAAAACATAAGTCTCTTTGACTTTTCGTCGCAGAGATATCAGGGTAAAAAGATCCATTTTAGTTTTTTTGAATTGATATCAGGCTATTCAAAATCGAATTGATAATCATTTTTTTAAACCCAGCCCTATTAGTGACCCAGTGGCCTTATGGGTGCAGCATGGCACCTTTAATTTCCATCACAGTGGCTTCTTTCACGCTCCAAGATCAATTGTATGTGGTTTCTGGAAAGTTTCTGGTACGAAACCCCGAAAAACAATTGATCCTGGAGCGTAATGGAAGTCGCTGTGATGGAAAGTAAAGGAGCTATGCTGCACCCATACAGCCACTGGGCCACTAAAGGGTCATATATGGGCAAATATCAGGATTTTATTTTTCAGAGTGCCCCTTTAAATTTGGTTGTTTTTTTGAAAAGTTTTAATACTGTGTGTTTTATCTTTATCTCACCTTTGCTGTTGTACAGTTGCATTGTTTATTCACTGTATCTAGAGGCAACCGCAGCTGGAGCAGACTGACAAAAGCCTAACATTTGTCTTGGAAATGCGTGGAAATCCGTGTTCAGCGCAATAATTGTATGACATTTGTGTTTTGAACCATAATCTTTTGGTTCAGGATGGCGTCCCACCTCCTGAGCCACTACGGTCCCTCGAAAACTACAAATTAGGGACTCGCAAAACTGTCAATTATAGTGGTGCGCACTGGCTTGTTAGCCTTTGCACACCGACTACAAAAAGTGAAAAAGCAAACCAAAAAAACCAGACTAACACAAGAGAAAGCTGATGTTGTTGCCTCCCTAAACCAACATCGCACTGCTCTGAGGTTAGGCGTTGTTAAGAGTAGTCTGCTTACGAGGGAAGAAAGCAAAGCTGTCAATTACGAGATCACTTGTGGCTCGTCTGCGCGACCTCGTGTAGGATCTGTGGTGTGGTAGGTCTTTGGTGTGGGTGGGTGCCTGGCAAAAATGCGTCTGCTCCTCTGATGGTCTAAGGAGCAGAGGAGGCGGAGGGAAGTGGCTGAAGCGTCCTCGGTCCATGTTATTAGTCGAGCTCTGATAGACCATGTAATAGCCTCGCGGCGCAACAGGAAGTCTGTGTTCCATGAGCCGACTCTGCCCACTATGACATCCCGATATGGAAGATATTTGCGCTGCGCCGGATGACTGTGTACAGGTGTGTGTGTGTGTGTGTGTGTGTGTGTGTGTGTGTGTGTGTGTGTGAGCCTATCCAGCTCCTTGGAGTCTTTGCATAAGTGCTGATTCCGCTCTTTTGCAAAAAAACCCTTCAACTCTGCATTTTTTTTTTTTTCCTACTGACTTTACCCACCTCCTATCTTCATCGCCACACAGCTTGCCTTTTTGCCCTTTTTGCTACCATTCGTCACGCACACCTTTTCATTACCACTTTCTTCCCGGGCCAAAAAGACAGAGTTGCTCCCTCTTTCGGCAATGTGCAGTGTAAAAAATATGTGGTTGACTTTTATGAGGCAGCTACAAACCCGGTGGATGGCCAAAGGAATGACTGTATACAAAATGGATGGGTACAGTGAGGGTGTGAAAGTGCAAGCAGTAAGCAATAAATGCGGGCAATTTCACCATATGAGAAAGCAACATTTCAATGATGACAGTAATTCTAGTGTGGGGAGGAATGCGAAAACCTTTATCATGAACATGAACACAGACCACAAGTGTTCTGTATATCTGTTATCATTACAGCCACAAAAGGAGCCGTTGTGTTGTCACCAAGACTGGGCAAGAATTGATATCTTAATGAATGCAATTAGCATTTCATGAAGGCTGTTATTATTTAGGTGTAATAATGTCACAATAAACAACTAATTATTTTGTATTGACTTTGGGGATCTTGTAGGGTGCTTACACGTGACCCCACCTATCCAAAGTCAGCCATGACGGAGATACGCATAGTTTAATTCTGCAAAACTGTGAACTATTGCAGTGTTCTCGGCTCTCACTATAGATCGGACAGCGAAAATCATTTGCAGTATTACAGTTTACTCAAAGTTGTGCAAAATCAGGGATAGCAGGCAGAACAATTAACTAAAGAAAGATAGATTGTGGATTGCAAACCTCCGAATTTGAATAGGAAAAATCTGGATAACATCTGAATTTGCTCAGCTCATTTTGTTGCTGGTACGTATTTGATATGTGTGTATCGGTATTTGCTTTTATTCAATTGTTAGCAATTATTTGTAGTAACAAATATTGGTAAAATGCTATAACGTTATAACTTGAAATGTGTGTTTAGTATAAAGAGAGTGGTGTGAAATATCGATTGGACTAACTTACGGGAGGCAAGATAGCAATTCGCCTCTGAACAAGCTGGAATCCATATCATATGGATGTTCTCTGCCAATTAACTCGAGTTTGCTTATGTAACGATCTTTCTCGTTGGTGGCTAGTCTTTCTATATGTATCTGGTCAACTGTGTGGTAAGTCTTGGAGTGCAATATGTCGAGGGTTTTTCCGCAAAACTGAGTTATTGTCCATACGCGCCTCGTTAAGTGGAGTGAGCTATATCTCCGTCATGGCGGCGCATCCGGGTCTTTGCCAGATTTATGACCACTCTATTGGTAACCCTGTAGTTTAGACTAGAGATGCACATTTAATCACAATCAAACTGAAATTGCAATTCTAATAGTCACAAAGCCAAGGTCATATAATGTAATCTGTCTTCATGATGATTTATCATGAATAAAACTCACCAACTCTGTATCTCAGACATCACATGACAAACACCTTCTGAAATGCACGCTATTCTTGTATTAGTTTAGCAGTTCATATTTGAGTCTTCTCTCAGCTGCTCCTGAAGGTGGATAAAATTAGCACGGTGAATCTTGACTTTTAAACATTTTATTCGTGCAGCCCCAGTTTAGTCCTTTATAAATATTTTTTCTGAAATGCATGCTATTCCTGTACTTGTTTAGCAGTTCATATTTCAATCTTCACTTGGTCTCAATGTTCCATGTTCACTGAAACTTGACTTTACCATAATGAATTTTCTAATCTTAATTCCAATACTGATCAGAAAGATTGCCAGAGAGATTTTTTTCCCAAAATGGTTCAGCCAAATGTGCAGATCTCCATTTCAGCTAACCAAAGTTGATTTGCTTTTTCTTTTGTGTGAAAATCTACATGGATTTGATGCTAATTTGTCATTGTACCAGCCAGAAAGGGCCCCATGCCAGTGTTGTCTTGCCTGGACAGGTTATTTGGTGTAAATTGTGAAATCAATATACAGAAGTCTGCTCATGAAGCCACATCATTATATGACAAAAGAATAGATGAACTGTTTATCAGATAGACTAGTCTTATCATTCCATTGGTTATCATCGCACCTGTTAACTAGCAGCGTAACAAGTGAAAAGAAAATGCATTTCAGAAGATTGCGTCTGAAAGGCAGCAATTTACATGAGAACAGATCGTAACAGATTGAGAAAATGAAAAATCAAATCTCTCCCTACCAACATTTAGAGCCTAGAGTCTTTGGAATAGAAACCACTGTTGAAGGTCCAATATTATATTTTATTCAGGCTTACTTCGCCCATGACATCAGAAAAGTTGTTTTGGCCCGTAAACATGGCCTAACTGATGACCAGAGACATACATTTCACACAACGGCAGTTTAAGTCTTGTCCGTCAAATTGTCTTTCTTGTTGAGATTAATTTAATATCCCTTTGTGCATGTTCAGGCATCCATACAGCATATTTTGCGGAGTAATAAAGCAGCATTGTTTAAAGAGAGAAAATTCATCTAATGAATCAATATACAGCCCACATGCCAGGGCATTTTAGGCGGCATCTGTTTTCCATTCCTCTGCTCGGCACAAAGAACTGGCCTTGTGCCGCAGCGCTGTGCCCAATCTCTCTCAGCCAGGGCCGAGGTACACAATCTGCATTGGACGCCATTTACACTGTGGCTCCCGGCAGCAGAAAACACAACTTCATCTTTCTGACTTGTTTAATGACAAATGTAGAGTCATAGAGCGACGAGTGCGATAGAAGTTAAGATGTCAGTTTTTGTAGTAGCTATGAGCGAAACACATCACTGTTTTGTTATTTGACCGGCCGAAAGTTGAAACCCGAATATCTCAGAACTACGAGACGAGAAGGGAACATACAGGTTGGCATTGTGAGCTACAGTATGTTTACTCATTCTTGCCTACGCCCACTCAGAGCGATGAAAGTGAGTTGCACATTTAACCTTGATCTTCATTGAAAACATAAATTGCATAAAAAGAATTGTCCCCCTCTAGCACACCGAAGTATTCAAAAAGTTGAATTGATCCAAAGATGCATACATCAACAGACGTGATCATTTCATTCACTGAGGGGAATTTCAAGCATCCACTCCACAGATATGTTTTAGACCCTAAAGAAAGCCAGAGACAGCCTTCAATATTATATTATATAGGTGCAAGCTTCGCCACCGTTGCCATTAAGCACTCCTTCTTTTTTACTATATGAAAGGGTGAATTGAGAACATGTTCTACTTTTGTGATGGCATAAAAGGTAAGGCATTTGAAGGGCGATGTTGTTTATGTCTGTGAAGCAGTATTAGGGTCAGGAGATGTTGGATCCAAAACTTCTTCTTTTTGCTTTTCTTCATCCCTCCATGTTTATCTGGAATCACCCATTATCCAGTCTCGTTCGATCCTCCTGCGTTCCTTGCTATTGTAATACCACTGGGAACTCATTAAGCAGCTAACTTCAAATAAATAAAGCAAACAGTCAATACAGAATGAAGGATCTATAGATATGGGAAAAAAAGTGTTTGTAATGAGTTTTCCCTTCCGTTCTCCATTCTGACACCTTTCCCCCCTCCTCTCCCCGGTCTTTGTCTCGCTGGCTGCGTCTGTCTTTTCAATTAATTTCAAACAGGCTTTACTGGCATGACTGAGGCATTCTGGAGGAAAAAAAAAAAATCGTGCAGCATGATATCTTGCCTCTTCATGTCTTCCTTGCTTCCAAGCCTTGAGTGTGTCCCCACTTCCATCCCTGCCAACCGGCAATCTCACCAGCCAGCATAACACAAACCATCCCTTTTTTCCTTTCAGTGCCTTGTCTTTTTGTGCAATTCCACTACGAAGTCGCGCGAGGGATATTTAATTTATGTTATGAGAGAACATGTGTGTATTTACCACCATGTCATCAACGTTTCTCCCTATTTTTTCTCTTTACCCTGTATCCCCCCTATCTCCCGCCTTGGCGCTGGTTCCAAGCCTTTTCTTTGTTTATCGAGTGTGTTTGAGAGTATTTTACAATCTTCTCTGGGCCCGATTCCCAGATCATCATTTGTGCTAGGATTCATTTTTCCTTTGGGCTATATGAGAGCGGAAAAGAAGCCCATCCAGGAGTTGCTTTAAAACACATGCACAGACTGGGAAAGAGGAAGCCTTGACCCGATGTTACCGGGTCTAACTGTCTAGTTGTATATGAAGGTGCCAAGAAACTCAAGGCAATCTTTCGCTAGATGATCCCGTTGGACATTTTGCTAGTTCTTCAGGGGTTGTTTCCCTGTGCACTCATGAGCAGGTGACCCTACCCAATGTCAAGCAATTGCAAACTCTGGTTCCTGAGTCATGTCTCGGGCTGCTCATTGAGGTAAGTGGAAGAATTTTAAAATGCTAACCTGCCCGTAGGAAAACATGCCCTCTGTATTTGACCCATGTTTGCCTTCGTTTGCAATGCACTGAGCCAGGATCTCAGTACATTGTAAGTAGCTGGAAATTTGGCATATTATGCATGTTTTGGTTGTTGGAAAGTTGATGTACCCTGAGGTAGTGTTTCCCAACCAAATGATTTCTCATCATTTGCAGGGTTATGTTTGCTCTATGTGGTTATACAGTATCTTACCACTCTGCTGATCTGCTGCTTAATGTACTGTACATGTAAGTCTTTTTTTTACTCTGTAGATGTATTTTGTATATTTAGAGTTAAGCTATAGCTATTTATTATCATTGCATCATACTGTTTCATGTTGCTCCATTGTACCAAAGAAAATTTCACTGACAATGGCAATAAAACTTATTCTTATTCTGAGTAGGAATGGGTACCGTGGCAATGTGAGTGGTGGTGTAATTCATTTTATAACTTAACAGAAGAAAACGCCAGGGGTAAACCCCAAAATAAATAAAAGGTTAAGTTAACCCAAAAGGCCACACTGGTAAAAAGACTAGGCAGAGGCAGTTGATTTACAAAAAGGTACCAATAATTTATTAAGTTAAGTTCTTCTTCAGGATTTGTCAGTTCTTTCAGGTTTTGATTAAAAGTTGCAATGTTTACCAACCTTTTTTACCTTGCAAGCTCCTTTTGCGTAACAAAAATGACAGCGAGCGACTTATACAGTGCCTCTCGTTAAGTACTAATACACCTTGAACTTTTGCACATTTTGTCATGTTTACAACCATAAACATAAATATTTTATTTTGAATTTTTTACTGAAAGTTCACACACAAGTAACAGACAACTGTGGAGTGAAAGCAAAATGATACATGATTCTGTTATTTTTCAAAAAATAGAAAACCGAAAAGTCGGGCATGCACGTATTCATACAGCATGAGTTAATACTTTGTGGAACCCCCTTTTGCTGCAATAACAGCAGCAAGTCTTTTGGGGTATGACTCTACAAGACTTGCACATCTAGAGACAGAAAGTTTTGCCCATTCCTCTTTACAAAACAACTCAAGCTCTGTCAAATTAGAT
>OMNZ01096944.1:0-10169 GCA_900303255.1 Lesueurigobius sanzi | reverse complement strand
AAAAACAAATGTGTCGACTCAAGCTTGTAAAGTGCAATACAAATGTAATCATTGAAAAGTAGCAGTAGATCACTTTCTCTGCTCTTTTGCCCCACACATAAAGTGGCCAAAGGAACCATTTATCAAAAACTGAACACTGCGACTTATACAGGACAATCTCCAAATGCGCTGGGCTAAGTTGGTGTGTGAACAATGTAAACGATGAAATGCGCAGATAAATTCTTGTGCATAAAGAATGGAAATGTGAAGAGTTGTTTGTGAGAGCTAGAAAAGAGTTGTGGTGGATAACTTCCATCGCTTCTTATATCAGAAATGTAAAGTAATATTTCCAAGGGCGTTCTACGTATATATTTCTGCATATGCTTAATGAGTCACATTTTAGATGCATTTTTGTTTTGAGCAAAATATCTCTAAACATACTAAAGTATAAAGCAGGAACTACTGTCATTTACTTTTATGGAGTTGAATGATCATCTTGTCAGTCCTAGTTAGGCCTAGTTACACGTGTTTCTTTGAAGTATAAGTACCTTGTTGGCATTTTTCTTACGCAAAAGTAGCTTGCAAGGTTAAAAAAAAAAGGTTGGAGACCCCTGCTTTAAATGATCTACATCTAAACACTGCTTTAATTAAGAACTTTCCATATGTATTTAAGTTATATAAACAAAAAGAAGTCTCTGCAGCATTTATGCAAACATCTCTGCTTCAAGATGAAATGGAATAAGTTTGTCGTCTTCCATTTGCAGCAAGAAATCTGTTTTCTGCTTTCCAACTCTAACAGTTCTTGTACACGACCTACAACATTAACAATTTATTGCAACATCTCAAAAGATTTTTTTTTACTTTCTAAAAACAAAACAAAAAATGCCCATGGTAATACAAGAGCATGTCTGTGCACCTCTAGTTCCATGTGTTTACTCCATGTCCAGTCCATAACGGCAGACTCTACTCACAAAACATGCTTTCCATCACATGTCCTTGCATCTCTGCTGAAAGTGCCTTTGTTTTCCACCTGAACCAAATGGAAAAAGAACATTCTGCGCTCTCCCTGCACTACTTTAACCATTGTTTCCGATCAGGCACATGTTGAACACACCTCTCTCTCCCTCTATTATTGACCTTGCGGCTCCTCATTGTGTCACTGCGATCAGCGGCACAATCACATGGACACATCCGCTCTCCACATGCCTTCGCACATGTGGCAGGAGCAGGACTCGCCGACACATTGGCTCTAAAGCAAGACCAATTAGCTCCGCCGCACCTGTGTACAGGCGGAGGGCGGCCGGCTGGGAGGCAACCTGATTAAAAAACGTGATGTAGACAATAACAACCATAGAATCACGTGGTCCAGAGCGCTCGGTGTGAGGCTCCCGTTAGCGTGACATGAGCTGTTCAGAAACAGATGCATCAGCGAATAGTTAAGTGGAATATAAAATGCCTCTGGAAGATCAAAGTAACCTCGGTGCAGCCTCTGGCTCAGCAAACCGGAGGAGCCTTACTTACACTTTTCCCCCCTCTAATTTAATGGTCCTAGTGAAAAGCTGGAAGTCATTTTGAAAAAGTGAAATGCTGTCCATTTCTAAATTAAACAGCTTTAGAGTATATAAGGCCAGACACTGCAGGTGAATACGAAAGGTAAATAAATTAAGTGGAATCAATATGAAACTTTTATAGTGACATACATATGAGAAGAAAATGTATTGGAAGTTTTATGTCATTTTATCTTGTCATATAAATGGCCTAAGGCGCCTATATTTTTGGTGACAAAATCTGAATAATGGATAGAGCCAGGTTTAGCTGCTGGTTACCACTCGAGTGAATGTTAATCAACTCATGTAAAGCGCTTTGTGACTCTGTCTGTGAAAGGCGCTATATAAATAAAGTCCTCCTCCTCCTCCTCCTTCTCCTTTAACCATTTCATGGTTTTACTTTGTTGTTATTTTAGTTAGAGTGTGAAAAGGAGACAGCCAACAGACAAACTAGAGCAGTAAAAAAGAGCAAGCACTAAAGGAAAACCTCAAATCAGTCATATCCGATCACTGCAAGAGGGAGAACCACATTATGGACTGGGACAATGCCAGGGACATCCGTGCTAAAAGTAACAAGTACCAGCGCTGGATCAGAGAAGCCATCGAGATCAGGAAACGTGCACCAACATCAATGAACCGGGACGACGGAGCGTATATCCTTTCTCACACCTGGGTCGCCGTCCTGGAGAAGGCGTCAGTCAGTAGGGGGCGCAAGCTTCCCCTGCTGCCTGGGAAATCCATATAAGCAGCCTCGGACACACTTCTGACGAAGTCTACAGGAGTGGTTGAAACTAGTCAAGCAGGTAAACAAACTTCAACTCTTCTCTTACTAAAAGAACGCTAAAAACTGTTTAAACTAAGAAGACAGTAGGAACTTTTTCAAACGTTACAACAATTTGTTCGGAGGGGATTTGGGATCATTTGTTTAGTTTTTGAATAAAATAGTTATTTGTGAATTAATCTGTAAAATTCAAATTTCACCTTGTTTTTTGAAGTTCAAAAAAATCAGGCTAGGAATTGAATATTGCAAAATCCCTTTGAACAACAAGAATATTGTTTACGTCAGTAGGTCAGACAGATGACGCGGAGCGAGGACATTAAGGCATTTGTAAACAAACAAAATGATTTTAAAATCAATTCGGTAGCGGAGATGCTGTCTCCACAATATGAGAAAATGGTCATTGAAGTTACAGTTTCCAATATAGTTCTATACAGAAACGCAGAGTTAGTGCATCAATTACACTTCTTATTGCAAAGATGAGGTCACGTACTAGTTTCCAGGTGAAAGTTTATATGTTAAGAGATTAAACTGGCCCAAAATCTGAAAATTGAAAACATTTACTTTTGCCTGTAGTGTCTCCCCTTAATATACAAGATGTATTCACAGCAAAGGGATCAGGTGACGATGATGCATTAATAATTATTCAGATCGTAGATTATAATATAAAATCATGTAGTTATGCTGGGACTGCCGACTTTCTAAATCACTGTCCCGAGGCCCACCAGATACAGTAGATAATTGTAGCTTACAATTTAAAAACCTGTTATTATAATTTGTAATAATATCGGAGTGGAAATGAGACTTATACCCCAGGGCTGCGTTGGTTCGAATCACAAGGGTTAGTTGGAGTTGGAGCGCCCTCCGGTGGCACCAGAGCCAATTAAACATGCTAAAAAACAGTATGCAAGCCTCCATTTTTACCCAACAGCATGTCTGCAAATCCATGGCATCATGAAGCAACACACTACTACTCTATATAATAATAATAATATATGTTTTTGATAAGGGTATGGCCTTACAACATGGTGAAAAGTTCAAAGATTAAATATAGCAAGATATGTCCCTTTAGAAGTAAATGTTCATGTGAAAAAGTACGGGTTACTGCATAATCTTTCAGCCATAAATGAATGTGCGGCACCAAATGAAGTGCTCTCCTTTAGGTGGTGTTTCAGTAAACAAGCATTTGGTGTCTACGCTTCAAAGGATCCTTATTAATTCATTACAAGCCTGAGAAGTCTGGCGGGCAATAAATAGAATATCTTCATCACAAGGTCTATGACAGTCACTCTCATACTTTTCACATCAAGCACCAGGACTAAACCAGGCCAAAGCACGGCCTTCAACAGGAGAAACATGGGACTAACCTACGCGTAAACCAGAATTCAACCAATTCACATATGCCCAGGTGTGTGTAGAGAATAAGAATTACAATTGCCAACATCATGAAAGAATGAAATGGGAGTAAAGAGGCATGGATACTTTCTGAACCTGAAAAAGTGCCCGTGTTTCATGAATGAACAGTCTGAGGCTACACGTGCGTCAATGCGTAGAGACTGTGAAGGCAGCAGCATCACTCGGGGGCGAGGCCATGAACGCATCGCACGCAGCTCATGTTACACAAACTGGAATAGATACTGAGTCAGAGCCTTCCTGTTCGTCCATCAGCTCCTTCTGGACGGCACACATCTCTGACGGTGGACTCAGTGATGTTTACAGCGGCTCGAGCACACGTCAGCTACGCAGAACCATGAGACTCTAACAATGCAGTACAGGCGAGGGACATGGTGGATCGTAAACTCCTGAGAAACAATGTAGGGCTGTGCAGTTGATCAAATTTAAATCTCAATTACGAGCTTTTGAGTTTTATAATTGAATAACAAATCCAGTGGCAGAAACGGCACACGGTTTGGAGAGCTCAGACTTTGGAGAAATTAAATGGGAGTATTTTTGTGTTTTATGATCTTGGAGGGAAATTTAGGGAGAAGCCATTTTTAGGCTTTTTCTTTTCAATATGAACGCATATAACTGTAATTGAAGTTGATCAACAAGAGGGAAAGAATTGATTATGATTATGCTTTCTTCAGTGATGTGATGTGTATGTGGACAACAAAATCAAAAATGTATAAAGAACATCTAATAAACACACAAGTAACTCTCAATTATTTAAACATCAGCTTGAATTTCCCCCCCAAAAAAGTGTCCAAAATGTTGAGGAGGTTTTGGTGAAGAGTGACTTCTTCCATCAACTAGAATGTATGTAATAATAATAATAATGGATACATAATAATAAGCCATTATTATTATGTATTTATTTTATACAAGATAATAATTTATGGTCTACCATAAGTTTCTCAAAGTGCTACACCAGGGTTTATACAGAATGCAGCAAGTCAAATTATATGCTTTTTAATGCCATTTTAATACCCAAATACTAGATTTTTAATGGCAAAAATGTGCAAACAATCCACCAAACAGATGAATTTCCATATTCAGTATAAAATTTTATACAACGGTTAACTGTTGAACAGAACTTGTGTAAAATTTCTTCAGAAACTGCAACTGAATGTATTTTAGACCCTATTTTTTGTATTTTTGACAAACTTCCGCAGTAAAATTAGTCAGGCAATTTCATTATTTTCTGATAAATTTAGATTTAATGCCAGTTTGAATTAAATTGAATGCTTTTTAAAGACATTTAAGGCCTTATTTTTGGCACAACTCTTTTAATGCTTTTTAATGCCTGTACACTGTCGATATTATTCATTCACGCCATACTCCGTGGTGACGAAAGCAAGGCTGCCACTCTGCGCCATGGCCCCTCCGACCACCAACCATTCACTCTCTCACTCTCCTATTGTATGGTTTTGCTGGAAGGGAAACCGGAGGAATGGGGAGAACATGGAAACTCCACACAGAACCCGGGACCTTGTTACTGTGAAACACCAGCACTAACCGCTGTGCCACCGTGCTGCGTGTGGGCAAACTGTCCTTATATCAAATTACTTTATGTCAAATAATTCAGGAAGATTTCAGAATGGCTCAAGAACATATTATTAGGATGTCTGTCTGATACTAGAGAGTAAATTATTTATAAAAAAAGAACAAGAGAGTTCAAGAAGTAGAAGTAGAAATCTGACTTTCATGCACTCCATATATTACTGTACTGGCCTTTTCGCCCCTAGTTTTAATATTCCTCTTCACTCTCTTGTTTCCCTCACATATTTCTTTTATCCGACCTGACAGACTCGCGCTGAATCTAAACTTGCTTCTGAACACCTCTGACTTTAAAAGCCTCGATTTTTCTGAAGTTTACAAGATTTGCACGGGGAGCACAGGCTTCTATTCTGGGTCACACTGATGTAAAGAGCATATTACGCCTGTTGAATATTCTCACGGAGCAGCTCCTGCAACCAAAACGTCTGAGGATTCTGCTGGTAGGACGGACGATGCAAGTGGGACATTTTAGCAGGCAAGGCAGGTCATACTGAATCTACACACAATATACTAATGTGAAAGGCCTGTAATAGATTCATACAATTCATTTGAATAGATGTTTACGCCCCCTAAATAACCCATTGGTCCCAGGCTTTGACCCTTCAATCTATGACCAATTCTCCTCCCAAAAGGAGTCTTCCATAAATGTTTTAGATTCAGAGAACCCACAGGAACATGATTTTGTGCACCGGCATTCATTTGATTGTTGCATAATAGGGTCATTTCAAGTGAAAGGAGAAAAAAAAGGTGATTGAATAGAATTGTTGAAAACACAGTACCGTATTTTCCGGACAATAAGTCGCACTTTTTCTCATAGTTTGGCTGGTCCTGCGACTTGTACTGAGGTGCGACTTATATATTAATTAATTAATTAATGGGTTACGTTAACATACCAGACTCCTACTCAGGTCGTTGTTAATGCTTCTTGTAGCTGAATAACCATCGATGCGTTACGTTAGCATACTGTACACTGTTCTCTATTCTATTGTTATTATTTTAACTTGCCTTTCAAGATGAAATGTCTGTTCTTGGTGCAAAAATGCGACTTATAGGTAAGTGCGACTTACTATATGTTTTTTTCTTCTTCATAATGCATTTTTTGGCTGGTGCGACTTATACTCCGGTGCGACTTATAGTCCGGAAAATACGGTAAATAGTGTGCATAGCCAAGTGATTAAAGTGTCAGCCTTAGCACTCGATATAAAACAAACACTTTGAAAAGTCCATGCACCAATGGAGCCAAGCATGAGTTAATTCATTCAGTAAAAGGCATTACACCTGGTATATGAAATATATACAACTCCATAATAACAAAGCAGGATCTTCAGTTGACTGTTGCCATGCGTCTGTGGACAGCGGCAGCAAAGACACCAGGTGCTGGCATTAACATTGATCTGCCCAAAAGTTGAATGCCTGACACGGCAGCTGGATCACTGTTCATTTAAAATAGAGGAGCAGGTCAGAGAGCAGGGAGCGCCAGCAGGGGGTGAATCGACTCATAGATGATACAAGGGCAGAAAGCTTGGCCAAATCAATACTCTCTACAGCAGCGTATAATCCTTACCTCATTTTCTTTGGCTTTGATCACAGTTTTTGACACTATTGTTCACTTTGGACAAAGATTAAATATTTTAAAAACTACAGGGGAGCTGGTGGTTTGACTAAAGACAGCAGGAAGACATGCTTTTGCAGCCAAAGAGATAAACAAGCAATACTATGAACTACTAAGCTTTTGAAGAATAAAAATGATCAGAACATTTATTATTTGCTATAAATTCCAATCATTCATATTGCAAGTGTTATTCTCTTGACAGCCCTGGAAAGCATCCCAGTTTGCAGCCTGTTGCTAGGTGCATTTTTATCCCTTTCGCCCAAGGACATACACGGTTCTCCACTATAGCCTGGCGCACCATTCATTTGAGGTGCATCACCGCCTTCCGCTCTCCTGTCCACCCAGTTTGCATTTCGCCTCATAAATCTGGAGCTGCCTCCTTCCACCTGACTCTTTAAGTGCCAAATATATTTCCTGGACACCTATCCCGACACAGCGCAGCATGAAGACCCACATACTCCCATTGGCTGCCAGTGACATCACTTCAGCAAAGTGTCGAGTCAGAAACGGCAGCGTTTCTCTGACGGCTGCTGCCACCTAGTGCCCACAAGTAAAACTGCAAATCATCATATGGAATTAAATGTAGCATAATCTCAAAACTATAACACAATCCCCTGCTTTTCTTATTTCTTACTACTATGTTTATGCAAATTTATTTCATACAAGATGATAATTTGTGGTCTACCATAAGCTTACGAGAGACTTAAGTTGTGAAACAATTTGACTAATGTATGTCTGGGAAGTCCATTAACGTGCATTACTGTACGCAATTTTCTGATTATTAGATTTAAAAGGATTGTATCCAGTCCTTCCCATTATCAACTGCTACATACTGCCCCCTAGTGAAATGGAAAAAAAAATAAAAATACTTTTACATATACAGGGAAGTAAACTAGAACAAACATATACCAGAACTTTTTACCAGATGGAAACTAGGCATTTAGCTATAATCTAGTGCAGTACATATCTGTCTCTATGAGCTTAATGTCTCTGTACACTGTCCCCTTAATAAAGATTAAAGTAAAGCAATATTTAAGCTTTGAAGAAAGATGCTTTATGTACTTCTATCATTTCTGAATTTCTATACATCAGTTGCGGTGTGTCTTGTCAATAACTTCTCCCACACTAGCAAAGGATTTATAGTTTATATAGTTTATATACAGTATATAGAGTGGGAAGGAAGAAAAACTTAATCCCACCCCCAATTACACATTCATATAAATACAATGAGCTTTTCTGCTGCTTCTGTCAAAGAATAACAGAAAAAAATACAAATAAAATCTATCATATTTTGAATTCAGTTCTGGTCAATGTTCTCAACAATTCAATAAATATAAAAAATATACTGTACATATAATGTTTCTTTTGGTGTGAAAAAAATTTGGACAGTACTTTTTGTAAGATTGAGAGTTTTCTGTATTTTCTTCCTCTAAATTCCGATAATCATGAATAATCATAAAACCGCAATATTTTTTCTCACAATAATCGTGACTCAAAAATGTAGAATCGTGACATCCCTACTCATGGCTAAACTGTGCACTGCTATTTGGATTGTATGAAGTGCCACACATACAGTATATACAATTCAAATTATTTTAATGATAAGAATCGTAATGCAGATTTATTTACCATTACAAAATCGTTGGACATGTCTTTCAATTAGTAAATGGGCAAAACACACGCCGATGCAGTCATACCTTGCGGCTGGTGTAGTGGGCGTGCTTGGCCAGTTTCCCGTTGAGTCCTTGAAGGAAAACTTCGTCCGTGACTTTGCCCACGTTCATACAGGCCTCGTCCAAGATGGAGAAGATCCCTTTGTGCTGCTGCTCCACCAGGTCCACAATGATCTGGTTATTGAAGTAATCGATCTGTGCCGAAGAAGAAGAAGAAGAACACAACTTTGAGCTTATGCCAAAAAAAAAACATTTAAGACAGTAAAGTTAACAGAAGTAGTAGTAAGAGTATCAATATTGTGCTAATAATGCTACAAAATAATAACTTGTCATATATTATGCTAATTCAGATGCAGTGTTTGAGAGTAAATGGGGTGTTTACATGTTTCCATGGGATTCCCTCTCTCTGGTATTCCTCCTGCTCCTGCTTCAGCACCAGCTGGATGAACAACTGCTGCAGCTTCTCGTTACAGTAGTTTATACAGAACTGTTCGAAGCTACGACAGATTTGAACACATGGAAATCAGCGTAAAAGTCAGGCAACAAAACAAAGAAAACAACATACAACTCGAAGGGGATAAACTGACCTGTTGTTTTGGAAAATCTCAAAGCCGTAAATGTCCAGCACCCCGATCACGGTGTTCTTCCCGTGAATCTTTGCGTCGTAGTTTTTGACCTCAATTATGTCATTGATCCGACCCACGATCCAACAGAACATGCGCTCGTACATCGCCTGAGACCAAAACATACACAATATTTGGTTCAACTATTTAATACATTCACTTCAAGCAAAGGCAAGGCAAGTACTGACAGTATAATTAGATGTGTGCAATTGTCTGATTATTGGATTTAAAAAGATTGCATCTAGTCCTTCCTATTATCAACTGCTGCATTCTGCCCCCTAGTGTTGAAATGGACAAAACTATACATATACTGTACATCAGGGGTAGGCAGCGTCAGGTCCGGTCCGGGAGCCAAATCCAACCCTCCAGCGTGTAAGATAAGATAAGATGATACTTTATTGATCTCAAAATGGAGAAATTCACGTGCTACAACAGCTCATGTGTCACAAGTACCTCTTTGTAAAACCGGTAATGGTAATAATAATAATCCTCTGGCCCCTCAGATGGTTTACTCCAAAAATACATAAAATATGACCATACAATACATGCATACAACCCCTTGTTCAGTAAATATGTCAACAAATACTAACATTTCTACAAAACAATGATTGTGCATCATAAATAATCATTAAAAGTTAAACTACAGTGGGGGAAAAAAATATTTAGTCAGCCACAATTGTGCTAATTCTCCTACTTAAAAAGATGAGAGAGGCCTGTAATTTTCATCATAGATACACTATCAACTATGAGAGACAAAATGAGAAAAAAAAAAATCCAGAAAATCACATGTCTGATGTCTGATTTTTTAAGAATTTATTTGCAAATATGGTGGAAAATTAGTATTTGGTCATCTACAAACAAGCAAGATTTCTGGCTCTCACAGAGCTGTAACTTCTTCTTTAAGAGGCTCCTCTGTCCTCCACTCGTTACCTGTATTAATGGCACCTGTTTGAACTCGTT
>OMNZ01096940.1:17815-40970 GCA_900303255.1 Lesueurigobius sanzi | reverse complement strand
ACTAACTCAGGCCAAACCAGGTCTAAACCAGGACTATACCAGGTCTAAACCAGGACTAAAACAACAGGACTAAACCAAGTCTAAACAAGGTCTAAACCAGGACTAAACCAGGTCTAAACCAGGTCTAAATCAAGACTAAACCAGGTCTAAACCAAGACTAAACCAGGTCTAAACCAAGACTAAACCAGGTCTAACTCAAGACTAAACCACGTCTAAGCCATGAGTAAACCAGGACTAAACCAGGTCTAAATCAAGACTAAACCAGGTCTAAGCCATGAGTAAACCAGGTCTATACCAGGTCTAAGTCAAGACTAAATCAGGTCTAAACCAGGACTAAACCAGGTGTAAACCAGGTCAAAATCAAGACTAAACCAGGTCTAAACCAGGTCTAAATCAAGACTAAACAGGGGCTAACCAGGACTAAATCAGGTCTAAACCATGAGTAAACCAGATCTAAATCAAGACTAAACAAGGGTTAAACCAGGTCTAAACCATTACTAAACTATCTCTAAACCAGGTCTAAACCAGGACTAATCTAGGACTAAACCAAGACTAAACCAGGTCTAAACAAGGTCTAAACCAGGTCTAAATCAAGACTAAACCAGGTCTAAACCAAGACTAAACCAGGTCTAAACCAAGACTAAACCAGGTCTAACTCAAGACTAAACCACGTCTAAGCCATGAGTAAACCAGGACTAAACCAGGTCTAAATCAAGACTAAACCAGGTCTAAGCCATGAGTAAACCAGATCTATACCAGGTCTAAGTCAAGACAAAATCAGGTCTAAATCAGGACTAAACCAGGTATAAACCAGGTCTAAATCAAGAATAAACCGGGGGTTAACCAGGACTAAACCAGGTCTAAACCAAGACAAAACCATGACTAAACTGGGTCTAAATCAAGACTAAACAAGGGTTAAACCAGGTCTAAACCATTACTAAACTATCTCTAAACCAGGTCTAAACCAGGACTAAACCAGGACTAAACCAAGACAGGCCTAAAGCTCGAGGTTGAGCCTATTATGCATGTTTTGGGTTGATGGGGAAAGTGGTTTGCAAAGAGGAAAGTAAATCCACTAAAAGGAGGAGAGCACATACAAACTCCAGTGCCCAGAGAAAAGCCTTTGAGATCCGGGACTCAAATCCAGCACCTTCTTGTTGAGAGGAAAACCACTCAAACCACCCCATGCTCTAACCTTTTAGTCTGAAAAATCCCCCATTCACTGAAAGCCACCCTCTCTTACCCACTCTGTTTGGCTCGCTGTTGATTTGCAGGGACAGTGTGAAGGTGGAGAACATCGTGAACCTCATGCACCAGGTTTCTGTGGGCATGAAGTACCTGGAGGAGAAGAACTTTGTGCACAGAGACCTAGCCGCTCGGAACGTCCTCCTGGTCAACCCTCAGTTCGCCAAGATCAGCGACTTCGGACTCTCCAAGGCCCTGAACGCGGACGAGAGCTACTACAAGGTACAACGGAGAGGTTCAATCGAGTACAGGCACATCTGCGAAATGTTTAATACACATTATACTACATTAGTTTACACCAAACAATCTCTACATATCCAATAAATCATTGTAAGCAACTTTTACATACAGCATTCAATCATCTCTTGGTTATTTCTTTTAAAAACTAAATAAATCTAAACCATTTTTCCTCTGGAGTCTTACTTATGTGTATATTTGAATAATCTCATGTATATCCTACTTTTCCAGGCTCGCAGTGCGGGAAAATGGCCTCTGAAGTGGTACGCTCCTGAGTGCATTAGCCACCACAAGTTCTCCAGTAAGAGTGACGTGTGGAGCTTTGGGGTCACCATGTGGGAGGCCTTTTCTTATGGAGGAAAACCCTACAAGGTACTCCACTCATTATCACTGAGTTATACCTGTATTTCTATATCACTGCATGTATCTTTGTGCTCGGACAGAAACTGAAAGGCCAGGAGGTGCTGGAGTACATAAAGAGTGGAAGTCGGCTGGACTGCCCCGCCGACTGCCCCGAGCGCATGTACAGTCTCATGTTGGAATGCTGGACGTATGAGTGAGTAGTTGTTCTGTAGAAGTAGTAGTATATTTAGTTGTATTAGTAATGCCATTTTCTTCATGAGTCAAAGCAAAAGTCAGTGGAAGTAGGTTTGTCATGTTGTTCCAAGTACAGTATAATGGCGCCATCTAGTGGTGAAATGTTACCTGACAGAAACAGCAGGTTCATTTATTTTCGATACTAGTACTTTAACAATACTTGGTTTACGATAGCGATACCAGGATACTTTTTAGTACTTATACTAAATTATTTGTCACCTACACAAAAAAGTCAATATCAATAATATAGTTTAAATGACCTAAGTTCATCTTATTTATCTAAATTTGAGCTGTTTTGACGAGTTAAGTTTTAGTGGCTCATTTGACCTGATTCTAAGCACTTGTTCTAAGGTCTTTTTTGACTTGTTTCAATATATTTCTACTTATTTCGTTTTTTATTTAAATTTATTTGCCAATGGGGTCAGAAAATTGGTCTTTTGGCAGTTTTATTTTCCTAATTCAAGCGAGATTACCTTAGAATCGGTAAAATTGTCATGTAATAAGACAAATAATCTATTTGGTTAAAAGTAAAAGTATTTTATTTTCAAAGTGACCTCCTACGATGAACTGGTTTAGTCCCAGTTTAGACCTGGTTTAGTCTCAGTTTAGACCTAGTTTAGTCCCTGTTTAGACCTGGTTTAGTCTCAGTTTAGACCTGGTTTAGTCCCTGTTTAGACCTGGCTTAGTCCCTGTTTAGACTTGGTTTAGTGGTTTACTCCTTTAGTCCTTGTTTTGATCTGGTTTAGACCTGGTTTAGTGTTGGTTTAGTTGTGGTTTAGTCTTAATTTTGACCTGGTTTAGTCGTGTTTTGATTCAAAGGATTTAAAGGATAGAAAAAATACATTTACTTTTTGCTTTTAAACTACATTTTACAGTGGATACTTTACATTTTTGGTCCTGTATCTGCACCTTTACTTCTTTTACTTATAATATTGAGTACTTCTTCCAGCACTGCAAAAAAGAGAAACCAAATATTTTACTCAAGTAAGATTACTATTACTTTGAAACAATAGTACTCAAGTAGAAGTAAAAGTACTCCAAGAAGTACAATGACAAAAAACAGTTTCTCAAGTACTAGGTGGCAGATTGAACCAGGTCTAAACCAGCTTCTTGTTTATACCTGGTTCAATCCTACTTTAGACCTGGTTTAGTCCATGTTCTAGACCTATTTTAGATCTGTGTTATTAAGAGAGCTGAATGTTTCCTTGGTGGTTCCTTGAAAGGTTTGAGAAGAACCATTATGCATTGCGCTCTCTTTCTGTCCTCAGACACACGAAAAGGCCTGACTTCAAGAAGGTGGAGGAGTCCATGAGATCCTTCCATTTCTCCGTGTCCAAGCGGTCTCAGCCTGGGGAAGCTGCTGCTGCTGCTGCTGCTGCTCCTGCTGCTGATGCTACGGACGTCAACTAGACTGAGACAAGGCACATACTGTCCCCCAGACCCACAAAGAGCCTTTTAAACGGCTATTAACTGACCAAAACAAAAGAGCTTCTATGAGGGAGGCACATGGAACAGCCCTGACACAGTTCAGACGCTGCATCCAAACAGGCCTCGCTGCCGGAATGGTCTGTCTGTGTGGCTTTTGTCTTTATAGCATGAGGAAAAGGATCATTTGTCAGATTGTGTAAGGCTTTTTACTGCCTGTTAATCTTATGATAACCGAGAATCTTCTATTTTATAATACTGTCTGTGTTGAAATGTGTGTGAAAAGTATATGTTGATAGCCGGCTAAATCAAATTGCTTAAATGGGCTTTGTTTATTTTGCAGAGAAAATGAAGCTTGACTGTAAACTGTGAAATGTTTTATGTGTCTTCTACATACATAATTACAGGTGGAGGCCTCTGGGTGTAGGCTTAGAGACACCCAAAGAAAACAATGTATCCATCTCCATCAAAACTGTCTGTCAAAGGTTGGAATTCGCAAGGCTACTGGTTTTAAAAAGACCATATTGTGAAGAGACTGCACACTGAATTAATAAAGCTATAAATTTGATGAGATCATCTGCATATGACTTGTGCTTGAGTAAATGAAAGGCTTGTTTGTTGGTTGGTTTTGCCCCGACTGTGACCATGTTACTAAGTAACACCCTGCCACTTTGCGCCAGATCAAAGAACTTCAGAAACCACAAAGACACATTGCACCGGAAACAGGAACGACTCCTTCACAATAAAAGGATGCAGGCGTCAGACAGATGAGGACTGGTACCCATACTTTAATGATACTTGGTTTGCGGTACTGATACATGAACGATACTTTGCGATATCTACTAAATTATTTGTCATCTACACAAAAAAGTAAATATCTATCTAAATTTGAGCTGTTTTGAGGAGTTAAGTTTTAGTGGCCATCCATCTATTTTCTTCCACTTTATCCGGGGTCGGGTCGCGGAGGCAACAATCTGAGCAGAGATGCCCAGACTTCCCAAACCACACACACCTCCTCCACCTCTTCCTGGGGGATCCCAAGGCCTAAAGACCTCTAACCACTAATTCTAACCGCTTGTTCTAAGATGTTTTTGGCTTATTTCAATAGATTTCTACTTATTTCCTTTTTATTTTAAATGTATTTGCCAATGGGGTTAGAAAATTGATCTTGTCGTTTTGGCAGTTTTATTTTCCGAATTAGGATTTAGGACTCAAGATTACTTTTGAATCAATAAAAAATTGTCATGAAATAACACAAATACCCTTGGGGTATGCAAGAGCTTAGAAGGGGGTACTTGGAGGAATAATTTCAGATACAAAAAAAGATCAAATTAAATTGTATTTTTGATTATTAGGTAAAAAAAAAAAAAAAAAAAAGCTATTTAAAACATTTAACTGTAAAGAGTGAGAGTTTGAGAATATTTAGTCCAAGTGGTGCGCAAGACAAAAGAGGTTGGGACCCACATCTGATCTAGATGGCAGTAATAAATCTGTCTAATCTAGTCCAAGCTGCTCTAAACAAGACTAATATTCTCAAATAAAGCCATTTATACTCCTGCTTCATTTGTAGTTTTGTTGTAGAACCATAAAACAGAACAATAATGGTCATGTATTTAATAAAATACTGCTTCTTTTAGTGTTTTTATCATTTATTTGAGCTGAAACACCTAAGTCATTTTCTTTAGTGCAGTCTCAAGCTCCACCAGGCAGAGAAATTTGCTTTCTAAAGAGTATTCTTTCGGTACCTGTTTCCGGTACCAATTTATTTTTCGATACCGGTACTAATTATTAGTACTAACCGGTACTTAATTATTTTTTCGATATCACACACCAACACAGAAACGAAGCCTGTTGCTGCTTAGAGAAACCCTTATTGTGAAAGAGCCACCGGAAGTTCCCTTTGGTGCTCACGGCTTGACAGCGGTATAGTTTTCTTTTGGCAGGGAGGAGTCAGTCGATAGTTTGTTTAATAAAGTGACATGTCGATTGAAAAATTAGCAATTTGACAAGATGTATTACACCGTGTTACCATAATGTAGGTCCTTTTTGGCGGTGCTTTTCGTGATAAACATATTCTTTTGATTAGATCGCGCAGGAGACTGAACAGGAAGGCGGAACAAGTAAGTTCAGAAAGTAGCTTCTTTGAACTGCGCCTTTTCATCATCGTTTGGTCGCATTTATCAAACATGAATTCCTTGTTTTACCTCGTGTTTAGGCTTCATATGTAGCCACACGGTTGTTATATTACGTAAATGTGTCTGGATATGTGCGTTTTGACCGCTAAAGTCGGCAACAAGTCCGAGTGACCGCGTTCGCCGCTCGCGTCATGAATAAACTCCGTCATGTGCCTTGCTGTTTAATCTCTGGCTTTTATCGACAAGAAATGGCTTTCAATGGCCGAAATTGTGCTAAACCCTTAAAGCAATCGATTGTATCTCGCTGGAGGCCATATTATATTCGCAGACATAATAAATACAGAAGTTTTATTGCCATTCCGCAGATTCTTGCTTTTAAGGCGGAATAGTATCTTGTAATAGGAAATGACTCATGTCTGCGTCAGGGCGCGTTGGTAACTTTGTTTCTATGTTGAGGCTTGTGAAGACGGCAACCTGAGGCCAAAGAAGACTGAAGTCGTATAACAGTAGCCTATCCGATGCTTCAGGCTACATTATTATTGCGAAAGCATTTCTATTACACTGACGAGCTGCTGTAATAGTCTCTTCACGGTCCACCTCTACATAACATCGGTGCGTAACTGTGCGCAGAAAACCAAACTAATATCATCCTATAGTGTTTTCAGGTTCATGTTTTCTGCCTTGGTGGTCAGAGGATTATCTTATATCTATATCCCAGCATGCAACTGGAGACCAACTGAGATACAGTGATGCTGGAGATGTAAAGGATTACCATTTAATCCATCAAAAAGATGTGATAAACACTCATTTCAGTCCAAGCTGATGGGTTGATATACATGCTGCGACCTGCCATGCTCTTTCAGAGAAATGGAAAATACAAGGAAGATTTAGTTCAGAGTTGTTAAAACTTGCCATATTTGACTCCATCTTTCTCTCAATTATGACTTACATTTAGGTGGAGTTGCTGCTTCCTCATGGAGCTTTTGTAGAGACAACATCCAATTACCAATTGCTTGCCTGACAATTTGGCTTTGGTTGCCCCACTGTGTGATTTAAGGTAGTCATTAGGAAACTTAAACTAGGTGTGCATGTAAATATTACACTTGTGACTGTAATCATTGTGAAAGCACTGCATTGCACAATAATATGATTTGAAGGACATTAACAATGAAAATAAAGGGAAGAAGCAAAAAGAAAAGTAGTTGTCTAAATCAGGCTTTCCCAAAGTGAGGGTCGTGAGGTCCTGGGTGAAGATCCCCCACCCAGGGCCAATATAAAAACAAACTCTTTAAATACATGTTATAAACTTGATTGTATATGTTTTTCTAGTAGTGTAAGAGGGAGTAACTATTTTCTATCTATATAACTATTATCCTGGATACTTTTTTGGGGTTGGAGCCAATAAAGTTTGGTAATGCCTGATCTAAAGGTTCACCATATTTATTTTTCTTCAATGTAACTAGCGCTAGGTAGTCTTAAACGATACCAGTATGATATTGAAAAATAAACTGGTACTAAAAATATTTTTCTTTAGAAAGCAAATGTCTCTGCCTGGTGGGTGTCGACACTGCACTAAAGAAAGTGACTGAGGTGTTTCCACTCAAATAAATGATAAAAACACCAAAAGAAACAGTATTTTATTGAATAAATGAACGTTATTGTTCTGTTTTATGCTTCTACAATGAAACTAAAAATCATGCACAAGTATAAATGACTTGATTTGAGAATATTAATCTTGTTTAGAGCAGTTTGGACTAGACATATTTACTACCGTCATCTACATTATTTGGCTTATTTCATGATCATTTTTACTGATTCTAAGGTAATCTTTCTTGAATTAGGAAAATAAAACTGCCAATTTTCTTGTGGTTAGAATCAGGTCAAATGAGCCACTAAAACTTAACTCATCAAAACAGCTCAAATTTAGAAAAATAAGATGAATTTGGGTTCAAGTAAACCAAGTATCGCTAAAGTATACGATACCCAAACCTAGTAACTATTTACTGTGGGGGTCCTGGAAGGTTTTTCGTGGCATTTTTTGTAGTTGCAGCCAATAAAGTTAGGAAATCCCTCATCTACAGTAAAAGTTCACCATATTTATTTTTCTTCAATATAACACCAAATGAACAAAATGTGAAATAAAAGTAACTCCTCTAATACTCCCTCTCCTGCTTGCTCCCTTCAGGATTGGCGCCCGCACTTCTTGAAATACCTGAAGGCAAACCTCGGCTCACTCTCTGGTTGTTTATGCGACCTCTTCGCTGCCTCCACTTCCCCAGTCAGTCAATCATTCACCACAGGCATCCCAACCATCCACCTGCCTCTCCGGTCCATGCCACTATGTCCCTGGCCCTGAAACAGGTCTTCAACAAAGACAGGACATTCCGGCCCAAACGCAAGTTCGAGCCGGGCACCCAGCGCTTCGAGCTGCACAAGAAAGCCCAGGCCTCGCTGAACGCCGGGCTGGACCTGAAGCAGGCCGTGCAGCTGCCCCACGGGGAGGACCTCAACGACTGGGTGGCCGTGCACGTGGTGGACTTCTTCAACCGCATCAACCTCATCTACGGCACCATCAGCGACTCCTGCACCGACCAGACGTGCCCCGTCATGTCCGGGGGCCCCAAGTACGAGTACCGCTGGCAGGACGAGCACAAGTACAAGAGGCCCACCGCGCTGCCCGCCCCCAAGTACATGAGTCTGCTGATGGACTGGATCGAGGTACAGATCAACAACGAGAACATCTTCCCCACTAATGTCGGTACGTTCGATCACACACAAACACAAACACACACTGGGCCTCAAAGGTGTATTATGTATCGTAGGCAAAGATTCTTCAGTCCTCATCTGAACTCTGTAGTTGAAGTGTAGGATGTTTCGCTCTTTATCCAAAAAGCTTTGTTAGCAAATGAGTGGACTTGACGCGCTCGTGGGTCTCTTAAGAAGAAACCAGTAGGAGGAGTTGACCTCTAAGTCCCACCTCTTTTGGTTTTCAATATTGAAAACATCTGACCTATTCACACCTAATTACAACATTCCTATTGACTTACCCTGGGCTTTGTTCTAAGGCTGTTCATGCCAATGGTCCAGCTTCATTAGCATGACATAGGTGTGGTTTCTGTCTAAGGATGTTGTTGTAGACCGGAGGTAAGGTCTCTATTGCGGTTCATGGATGGATTCCCTTTTTTAAACAAATATGGCTTCTTTGACTCCTCTCTCAAATCATCTACTGTATTTTCTTTTGTTAAAATCTTAACTTGTCTTCAAATGAGTGCTTGGTGGCTTTGAGAAGGAGATGCACAGCCGACTGAGGGCCGCTAGAGCTCTCTCTTCGGTGTTGATAAAGCCTCCTATGAAGTAATTGTTTCCAATGTAATGTTCTTTGCATTCTTCTTGTTTCTTTCTTTCGACTGAGAAGAACCTACACAGATATTATGTAATTATGTAACAACAACTTGTGGTCCAGTGGCTGTACCATTACTTTCATCACAGAGTCCTCTATGACACATACAAGAAACCAACCAGAAACTGTACCAGAAACCCTAAAAACAATTGATCCTGGAGCATCATAGAGGCCGCTGTGATGGAAAGTGAAGGTGCTATGCTTGTACCATACATCCACTGGGCCACTGAAAGGTCAAATGTCTTTTTAAAGATATAGGTTTCCTCTAGGGCTGCACAATATTGAAAAAACTTGTGATATGTGATATGGGTGAACAAACCCTTTTCTAGGGGTGTGCTCAAAATATAAAATAATATGCGTATCGATATAATAAAAAAAAAATACATGTGGCTCTTAGTATTGTTCTCCCCCCCCAGGTGTTAGACGGCAGCAAGACTGGGGGAAAAATCATGGAAAAATGTAAAAGATTTTGTATTGTGAACCTTGAGATCAGTTCCACTGTGTCCAACCAATTATTCTGAACACTTCATGTTGCAAGCATTAAACCAAAATGTACTTTATGTTCGTTATTCTCCAATGAATTAAAGATAAGTGGATATGTTCAGGATTAACTAATGAGCATCAGGTCCATGCTTTGTTATTGAATCGTATCAAACCGTGTCAAATTGTATTGAGAAGGCTCTGTATTGAGGTATGCATCATATCACCAGGTTCTCAAAGCTACACAGCCCTAATTTACCACTTCCACATTGTATTTAAACACAAAACCTGCTTTCCCTGTAGTTTAGACCTTTACAAACATGTTGTGAATGCTACGAGTCCTAGACATGCTTCATCAAAACCATGAACTGTAGATTGGGTGCTTGACTTGGGTTGACTCTAAAATTTCAATAAAGACGAGGAAATCCAAGCATCCAGTTTAAAAACATGCAAAGTCAATATGCAAATCCCTGGTTGGTCGGAAGAGAGTGATTTGCGGTGGTAAACCAAGAAAAGAAGAGCCAAAATGGAAGATGACGCACACATATTATTGTTTCCACACTTGGAAATTCAAAACGCCCACCATTTTTCCTTTTTAAAGCATATAATGGGTTTTGATGTTTTCTACTTATTGCTTTACTCTGATGGAATTCATGTGGGAAGTATTAACCTCTTATACCCTACAGGACCCAAATTTGGCACGCTGGGGTTTAAGGGGTTAATCATAGTTTTACATTGAAACATTTGCACCTCATCGAGAGATAGTCTGTCGAAATGTATTGCAGATGAAATGGAATGCATACATTTGGGTGTCCAAAATAATAATAATTTAAAGAAAGCTGAGGCCTGATTCTTGTAAACTGCTGTAGCCCAAATGTGTAGAAGCTTTAACTACAGTTGTGCTCATAAGTTTACATATTCATCTTTTGGCCGTTTTTCACACAATATGAATGATAACACAAAAAGCTTTTTTCTCACTCATGGTTAGTGGTTGTGTGAAGCCATTTATTGCCAAAGAACTGAGTTTACTCTTTTGAAATCACAATGAAACAGAAACTACTCAAATGTCCCTGATCTAACGTTTACATGACCTTCAACAACTGCCAGGAAAACTGTTCAGGAGCAAAGAAAAACTCACTTCAGCTGAAATACAAGACTTGGACTCTCTGACAAAATGTAGGTTTGTTTCAAGATGCACAATATGTAAACTTTTGATCAGGGACTAGTTTCTAGTTGAAAAGCGAAAACAAACCGTTTTTTTTACAATAAATGGCTTTACACAACCACTAACCATAAGTGAAATAAAGGTTTTTGTGTTCTCCTACATATTCTATGAAATGCATAAGTTTACATACTCACATTCTGCCAGGGGATGTAAACATTGGAGCACAACTGTATCAATTATGGCCACCTGAAGTAGCCTACATGAGAGTAAAAGCCTGGACTCCGAGAAAGTTTTCCTTGAAAGATCAGGAGTCCATGTAAAGTTTTAAATTGAGATCTTATTTCTTTTCCGAATCACCCAGCCCTATTCTCACGTTTTCCTTTTATCGCCTATTAAAACTTGTGCAGTAGCTAGGGGGAGGCCATATTGAAACATCTGAAATAGACGAGGCCACATTCATTAAATTCTCTACATTGTCTCATATTAAGGACTTACTTCAGTCTGAACTTCACACACTGTTATCTCACGACATCTGCATCCAGGGGATTTGTTGTTATCTGGCCTCTGCGTCGCCGTGGAAACATCCCAGCCGTGGATTTAAAAATGGGTCACACAATGTACACTTGGGCTAATATTAGCAGCGACCTTAGCCCATGTGCCCTTGAGCAGATGCCAGAAATGCTATTGAATTAGTCGGCTCCAAACAGAACATGGGCAGTTAATCAGGCTGCTGGGACCAGGGGCTTATCCTTCCCCAATTTGAGCCATGTTAGTTTTTCCATGGCAAATCGAGCACGGGACCTTTTGGCGTGTCCGGATGAGTGCCTGAGAATGCTCGAGGAGGAAAATAAGATGAATATGATGTAGAGTATTAGGATCGGATGTAATAAATTGAATGTTCTGATCAAAATCTGTGTTATCGTGAGCTTTAGATCCTTCCGCTGCTTACATCATCAGTGACATCAGCTGGAGGCAGGAAGTGGGCAAGAGAAATAAGATTAAACTAAAACTAGCGATTATAAGTGTAAAACTACAACTAAAGAATGTTGTCCTGTTGTGGCTTAAGGTGCGAGAACAAGAGGAACGACATTTGAGACGATATAATAAGGTTTTATCTGATATTTCCAACAAGGGTTTGGTTGTTTATTGTTAATATGATAACTGCTACAAAGGAAATAGATGGGGATCTAGCTTTCCGCGTCCAGCAAAGTCCAGAATGTTTACAAACAATGAAAGGGTCTATTGGCAAAGTACATACAGTAAAGAGCCAACTTATTCAACTGCCTTCCCTTGTCAAACCTTTGTGTGAATAATAAGATAAGATAATACTTTATTGATCTCACAATGGAGAAATTTACTTGTTAACACACAGGGGGGTACAAGAAGTCAGGAAATGTGCCATCAAGTAGAAAAATAAGTTTGCAAACCGTAATAATAACACTGGAGTACAATAAAACTAAGATAAAACTAATAATAAAATGAATGTCTAATAACCTACTGGATAACGCCAGTATTTTACATTTTAATATTTCTATTGGTTTTTTAGTATGGAGAGTGTGCCACTAATCCCAGAACACTTAACGGTTCTGACAACACAATCCCAAGCTCACATATTATAAAAATGCTAACAAAGTATAAAAATATGCCACAATCCGATTGTATTAAAGCCATGTGTCCAAGGACCTACTTATCTACATCTCCCCCAATGCACACTACAGCCATAAACCCCCTCCTTGGTGCTCCCCCAGACTTCCTACTGACAGCTCAAGCATCTCTGTCTGCTGCTGCTCCGATGAAAGAAATATTTTAACATTTTTGATCTGCGAACTGTATCTGTTGGCCTTTTCCAGTTTTTAAATCACCATTTTGTGTGACCTCTGCTGGGGTGCTCTGTCAGGAGCAGAGGGCGTCTGGTGCAGGGCCTCTGTTTGGTCTGGAGTATTTAGCTGATGGATTAGTCTTGTGAACATGTTCTAAATTCAAAGCAGAACTAAAATACGAATCTGCTTGAACGTGCCTCCCAAAAAGACAGCAATTCCTTCCTACCAACATCTAGAGCAGAAGTACCCAAAGTTTTTTTTCCGCAGAGGGACAAACTAGGCAACGGAGGGCCAAATTAGCGGGCAAAGGGCCTGTTTCACATGTAAAGACCAAATTTAAACAGAAATAATTTTCAATATCCTTTAATTACTGTTATTTTGAGTAGAACATGTTGTTTTGGTGGTACTATTGACAGTCCATTCCGGTTATAACAGGGGTCCCACTCTACCTGGAAAATGACCTGCCTTTTTTCAAGCCATGGAAAACACATGGAAAATTACAAAAAAGTCAAATGTCCTTGAAAAACATATTATGTCCTTGAAAATATTTCTCCTCCCTTTGCTTTTCTGTTTAAAATAAATGTAAGTGATACTTTACTCACCACACCAGACTAAAGACTAAAGCTCATTCTCCTCCAGAAAACAGGAAAAAGCATCTTCTATTTCAAAATTTCCCCAGGGAGGACCCCCCCGAACCCCCCATTTCACCATGTTCCCAAGAAAACCTATGCTTTACATGTCTAAGTTTGAATATCTTCAGACCAAAAAGCTACAGGCTTTAGCCATTATTAGATCACATCCACAGGGGGCGCTGGTGAGAGAGGAGGGCAGAGAGGACCACGAAATACCTAATCACAATGTTTTATGTATATTTGCACTTTTAAATGTCTTGCACTATCCTGGAAGTTACCTGGAAAATAATTTCAAGTAAAGAGTGTACAAATTAAATCAAAATAAATAGTTCTCACAAATGTAAGCACCATCTGGAGGGCCGAATCAAACCCCTTGAAGGGCCTTGAATTTGTAATTGTTGTGTTGAATTCTAACAAGTATAAAACATTGAAGAAAAAAAACGACCGACTTTACTGGTTTTCCTGAAACAGCCTGTCACCAGGATGTTGTGTAGAAGAAGGCTGTGAGTCTCTGAGCTCCTGCAGGCCAGTGTCACACCACATCAGCCTCAGCACAAACATCTACAGTACAACAATGAAAAAACAACTTGTGTGGGGATAAAACTGTGCGGCGTGAACTTGACTAAAGTAAATTGGATTAAGTAAAAGCATTGTATGTCCTGGCGCCTGAGAGAGTGGCAGCAGGTCACAGTAGCTCCTGGATTTCACACCTTTTAGATCTTTATACTGTTCTCACATTTGTTGTTATTTTAAGATGACTATTTTAGCTTCTGTGCAATTTGTCTTGTGCATCAATAAAGTCTAAGTAAAATGAATAAAACGAAATTAAATGCACCACATATATTCTTGTGTTTGCTAAGTGAAACACAGCTTAATTATTTTTCATTTTAATACTGGCTTCCCTGCTGGCCCTGTGATGTGCTAACAGCCTGTCCGTGTGTCTCCAGGTACTCCCTTCCCTAAGAGCTTCATGCAGGTGGCTAAGAAGATTTTGTCCCGTCTGTTCCGGGTCTTTGTGCACGTCTACATCCACCACTTTGACCGGGTGAGCCAGATGGGCGCCGAGGCTCACGTCAACACCTGCTACAAGCATTTCTTCTACTTTGTCACGGAGTTGAACCTCATCGACAACAAGGAGCTGGAGCCTCTGGTGAGTCGGTGTGTGGCCTGACGGCAGGAGTGTGTGCGTTCTTTTTGCAGTCTCCCCAATTACCGAGAATGTAAACGGACATTATGATGTGTACAGCTGATAAAGCCATGCCAAAAGATAAGACGAGATGTGACTATTGATCTTGCAATGTAAAAATTAACTTGTTACAGCAGCTTTTAAGAACATTCAGGGGGTGAAGATGGTTAGTAAAAGAAGAATAAGACAAATGGAGGTAGTTGTGATAAAAATAAAAAGGCAGAAAAGTCCAAAGCGCACACAAACAACACATTCAATGCTCATTGTTCAAATAAGTTTCATAAGAGTACGTATTGTTTCTGGTTACGTAAGAACTTTGAAGACGTTTTATCAAGGGACAGTGTCTGCCCACCGCTCTCCTGCACAGAGGCTGCTGTTCATGTGAAAAGAGGAGGATTTATCCCTGACTTTGAGCCGTCCAGATTTTATTTACATTCAGGAAAATGCTATTGGTCTTTTAAGATTCACTGTTCAATAATAAAATGCTAATGGATCAAAATCAGTAATGTTGACTGAAAACAATGCCATCTGGACACTGTTCTTCTCAGTTCTGTCTGGAATTGTTAAATGAGATCAGACATTTTGTATGCTAATGGTTCAAGGAGAGTCGGCCTATGAACAGTAATCTCAACTATGAAGCAAATTTGAGCTTTGCGTTATTGTTGTTCAATCTCTTTTGGGTTTTGTTTACTTTTTAAATGGTGTACAGAATGAAAAAAACAGCTTATTTGGACCATATTGAAGTCAAATCCCCATCATAAACATACTTAACAAAACCCATCTTTCTCTTTCGCAACAAAAACATGTGGCTTATCCAGTCCATGTCACAATGGTCACATTCACAAAGCTCCTCCATGTTTTAAATTATTTTATTTATTCATATTTTACAAAGCATTTGCTTTCATAACAGCATAACCGAATCACTACAACAACTTTCTAAAAATAAAACCCCAGCTGCTGTCCTAGTTTTCTTTGTTGAAGTTTTTCCTGTACAGTTTGACGGTAGCTACCATTGTGGTTTGCTTCATTTCCACCTGGCACCTGATGCCGCTCTTGCGCCCTCTGCTGACATTTTTTTCCTAAGAATTGTCACATCCTGGTACTACAGTAAATCCTTTAGCTGAAGTATGTAAGTAGGGGTGTGTCAATGTCCATTTCCCTAAATATCGCAATATTTTGGAGCACAATACGATACTGATACTTTTGATGATGTCATGAATATTACTGAGGCTACTCTATTACTGAGTGCTTTCTCAGTAAAGGCCAATAATGGTCAAGAATAGAGTCAGGACAGTAGAGGGCAGCACCACAATAAGCACTTGGACCAAACACTGTTCGATCCTACTCTCTCCTATGGTCATGAGATTAGGGTCATGACCGAAAGGACAAAATTGCGGATACAAGCGGTCGGAATGAGTTTTCTCCGCAGCGTGGCTGGGTGCACCCTTTGAGATGGGGTGAGGAGCTTGGAGTAGAGCCACTGCTCCTTCACTTTGAAAGAAGCCAGCTGAGGTGGCTCTGGCATCTGTTTCGGATGCCTCCTGGTCGCCTCCCTGGAGAGGTGTTCCGGGCTCGTCCCACTGGGAGGAGAACATGCTGCCTGTAAAGTCTTTTAAGCTGGCCTGGAAGAGCTGGAGGAAGTGTGCACGGATCAGAAAGTCTGGGCATCTCTGACTCAGACTGTTGCCTCCGTGACCTGACTCTGGATAAAGCGGAAGAAAATAATGGATGGATCATTTTGTTTGTGTTAAACATCCAGGTCAAAATACAAATGTTAAGATGCGATCTTTGTCAACGGGACAGGTTTAGATTTGATCTTACTCTAGAACAGGGGTCGCCAACCTTTTTTATCTCATGAGCTTCTTTAATGTAACAAAAATGGTAGAGAGCTACTGATGCTTCGAAGAAACACGAGTAACTATGGGAGTTCACCTGCAGCGGGGCGATAACTCAACACAATATATGAAAACAACTGTAGTTACCGCTTTATTCTTTACTATATTGCCCTAAAGTGGGTTCAACATGTTCAGAACAAGAAGAAAATGATTCTAAAATGTGACTTATCAGGGACTTGTAGAAACTGACACAGGTGTGGCCTAATGGTTCATCACCTGCAGCTGTGTTCTAGAGTTACAGCAAATATAAAACCTGTCCCGTTGATCTTAACGTTCGTATTTTGACCTGGATGTTTAAACATGATAAACTGATGGTAGATATCGTTATTGTGAGTTGGATATTCATCTTAAGCAGTGGTTCCCAACCTTTTTTGTCTCCCGTACCCCTTGGGCCTTCCATTTATACTCCGAGGACCACCTGCTTCAATGGTTTTGTAACGGATGATTAGGAAGTGAATGACAAAAAGCTAAATACTCTCAAAATTCCACTCTTTACAGTTAAATGTTTTCAAATATATTTTCTTTGACCGTAATAATCAAAAATACAATTTGTTTTATCTTTTTTTATCTGACATTATTCCAAGTACCCCCTTCATTATTCCAAGTAACCCCTTCTAACCCCTCTACCCTGTTCTAAAGTAAGTGTTGGAGCTCAAGCATTGCCTATACTTGAATCTTTTAGTGCAAGTTGAGACTAAAGCTGATTTGGTTCAATTTGAAGTTCCCTGTCACTGTTAACTTGCAATACCCCGGGAACCATTGATTTCGAATACTTTCACTGACTGTACTTTTACTACGATCAGTTTTCATTCTTCCTCTGTCCCCGATGACCCCAGTACACCGTGTTATTGAGTATTGAGAATATTGAATCACTTCACTGGGCCTCATGATCCGGCTGTGACTGTCAGTGACTCCCACTTGATGAAAACATTGATCTTTTCCTTTCCCTCTCCGTTACACAATGCTCTGTTGTTGTGTGCTGCTGGTTATCGATCGGCGTAGACTGTAAAATTGATGTTTTCACCTTTTTTGACCTCTTCACTTCCTTCTCTGGCAATTTGCTCCGCTGTAGTTGTCAGATAAGGGGTTTGGAGATTGCTTTTCCTTAATGGCTTACTTCCTTGGTGCACACAGTGGAATGCAAAGATTTGGGTACACTGGTCATCTGAAGAAATATGTTTGTGTAGGTTCTCAGTCGTACAGGAGTTAACCATTGTAGAAAAAGGCTCTCTATTTCAGTATATGTTCTCTATGCTTAAAAGAACTGGATGTTTCGCTCCTTATCCCAAGAGCTTCTACCATCTGAAGAAATCAAATAAAAAATCATTTTGGAAACGAGTCCTGTGGTCCGATGAGGCTAAAATAGAACTTTAAGGCCAGAAAGGTGTATGTTTTGAGAAGAAATGGCGCAGGATTGCATGAAAACAACATCTGTCCAACTGTTAAACATGGGGGTGGATCGAGCATGATTTGGGCATTGTATTGCAGCCAGTTTTCTTTTTGTTTCATACACGTTTCCGTAATGTACAAATACAAAAGCATAATATCGGACCTTTTTAACTAGGGATAAGAATTGAGAAACTATTAGACCCGGTTCTGTTTGAGCAAAGCATCGGAAACGTTTGTCTACTTTATTATCAATCCCTCTTATCGATGCTCCAGTTCTGAAAACACACCATTTCCCCCCTTTTCGGAGCGAGATACGTGCATGTGCCCTGATGTAGAAGCGTCTAAGGCGTGACTTTCTACTAGGGCTGCACGATATTGAAAAAACCTACGATTTGCGATACAGGCGTGCGATATCGCGATAACGATAGTATTACGATACTTGTATAAACCATACCATTCAATTCAGACACAGGTAATATCTTTTTCTGCAAATTGTGTCAAAAGATGACTCCAAAAACACTAGATCAGAACCAAACAAAGGCCAAAACATTTACTAAATTATAAGTTATAACTAAACCTGGACTTCTGCACATTTATAAGTTCCATCATGTTTTAGAGAGGGTTGGCAAAAAACACAGAAATCTCAGTCAGATGGAAGTAGGGCTGAAACAACTAATCAATTATTAAAATAATTAATCGTTTTCTAGAAAGAATTGTCTGATTTTTCACTCACACAGAGCCAGAATTACAATAAAAGTTGTTTTGATGAAAACCCTTTCCTCTTTAAAAGGTAGGGTAATTTTTTAAAGAGGTAAATCTAATATTTACATGTAGGCAAAAATTCTTCAGTCTTCATCTGTACTCTGTAGTTGAAGTGTAGATTGTGTAGGTTCTCAGTCGTACAGGAGTTGTCCATCGTAGGCAAAATGTCTTCAGTCTTCATCTGTACTCTGTAGTTGAAGTGTAGAGTTGATACCTTTTTGCTGGTTCTTTCCCACTTGCGTGCCAGGTCAAGGGTGTCTCTCCCGAAGTTGGCAGCAATACTACACTTCAACTACAGAGTACAGATGAAGACTGAAGAATTTTTGCCTACGATGGACAACTCCTGTACGACTGAGAACCTACACAAACTAATATTTACATGATTTGAAAGTCATTTATGTAGTGCAGCCTTCAGTATTTCAGTCACTGAATTCTGGATGCTCTTAGCTTTCAAATGATCATGTCATGGGCACGTGTTCATTCACTAAGGTCATTCTACAAACATCATCTTTAACTATTCTCTATCAAAAGGCCCCCAACCAGCGTTTCTTTAGCGTCATGAAGTGAATAAAAAAAGAAAATTCACATGCCTTTCTCAGCCAAAAGATTGAATCGATTCACCACAAAAATAATCGGTTACCGAAATAATCATTAGTTGCAGCCCTAGATGAAAGACTTGCGAATTTGCGATATTTTGTGGCTTCTCGCGATATGGATATTGCATCACCTAATATTGCGATACGATATTTCTCACAATATGTATTGTGCAGACGAAACTGTCACGTAGTAATGCAAATCATGGTATTAAATTACACAAATGTCATGTTTTCGATCAGCTTGGAACAAGTGTCTGACTCTTCCCCGGGTCATAATGCTGCCTTCATGTGCTGTGGTAAAGACAAACCTTCCTAGTTGTGAAGAGGAAATTACAAGCGCATTGTGTTCAAGTGCTTATGTGTCATAGCGAAGTTACCACGCTGCAAATGAGTCAATTTGTGTGCAAAAATGGTTTATAAGCCACAACCACTTCTTTGCATCCGGTTTGTTTGTGGAAGTTTATGACACTGAAATGACACTAGGCTACGATCTAAGATAAGAGAAGATCTTTATTATACTTTAATATACTTTATAATACTTTATTGATCTCACAATGGAGGAATATATTAGTGTATTGGTTCCCAAAGTGGGGAGGGTCCTGCCACTGCAGGGGGGCCTCCAAAAGGTTGTCCACAAATCAATCACATTTTTTATGTTTATAATGAACTTTATATGAATTTGGATATACTGTAGAACCTAATTTACCCTATTTCCATTGGTTTCTTGTATTTTATATGTAAAATTAAGAGAGAAGAGGGAAAAGCAGAATATTAAATTGAGTTCTTATCCAACACTCAAGTTTGGGAATGGCTGCACTAGTGTATATGCTTCATAACAATCTCCTAAAAGACATTTAAAAAGTATGATGGCTGCTCTTTGTCTCATCTCGGGAACTCGGGTATCAAAATTATTTCCCAGTTTTCCAGTGCAAAATACGAGATGAGGTGGTGTTCAGGAGCAATTTTCTACTGGACAAGTGGTATTTACCATCATTTCGATGCCACATGAAGGCAGCATGAGTTGCATCGTAACCTGCGCTCAACAGGTCAAACTAAATGAGTGCTATATTTCAGACACTTGTTGAAAAATATTCCGTATGAACAAATGTTATCCATGAACCATTATATTTTAGAGGAGGCCAGTGCTCTAGCTCCTCATCGGCAAGTTTAAGAACATGTCTATATAGTTCGATCCTTGGATAGTATTAATACAACATTTTATTTTTGGAGAGAAATCTTTAGTTGTGTACCAGCAGGAGCCACAGTATTTTGGCGAACTTCCTTTATTTAAGACTTTTCTTGGAGAAAATAAAGCCGCTTCTGTTTTTGATGTACTTGATCAAAAGCATATGCATTCCTTGCTTTTCCCACAACGCACAGACAAACCAGGCATCGATGAGAGAATCAATAAAGAATCTGTAAAATCATTGAAAGCATTGATCTCACTAACATCTTATCAATTCCCATCCCTGTTTTTAACTCATTGTTTTGTTTGTTTGTTGCAGAAAGAGATGACCTCCCGGATGTGCCACTGAGGGCTCACCGCGACGCAGCCATCCGTCCATGGAGCGACACGCAGCGGAGAACAAAGAAAAAGAGTCTATTTTTATATTTAAGTACTGTAATCTATTGTAGCCGCACAGCGTAGGCTTTTACCCAGGCGTCTGTCAATGAGAGCGTTCTTTTCCTTTTAAACATTTTAATGGAGCGCAGTATTATGAGCTGTCATGTTTGTGTTGGTGTTTTCCATTTGATCTGAATTTCTGCTCATTCCAGGATTTTTCTTTTTCTAAACGGATCCAAAAAACTAGTACGAATTCTTACTCTGCCTGTCTATATATATTATACTAAATCTGTACTTTCTTACTGTATTTTCAGATGTTTTTAATTCATTAAAAATTTTGATCCCCAAAATTCTCACGCTGAAACTGTGTGTAACCGATGAAGGGGCTCTTTGTGTCTCGTCTAAGCCTAAGCTGTCCTCGGGCCACACTTCCTCTGTCTGTCAGGCTTATAATGGGTAGAATTGACCGCTTGGCCTTGAATTTAGATGTAAAGTAATACAAAATAGATAGAATTTTTGCCCAGCAGCCAGTGTGAATGTGCGAACAGGGAACAAGAAGGGGCTTTTAGTGTTGACGTGACATCGCAACAAGATCTTATCGTTTAACATTGAGGTGGAGGGCAGCTGAATATTCTATGCTGTTAACTGTCAAAATGAAGCTTTCCAGTCTTAATGTATTGCTAATTTATCTGAAATTCCTGGGCCAGTCCATATAAAACAAAAAACTCACAAATTTCAATGTCTTCTCTGTCGGCACGTACTATTTGGACATTTTAAGTCATAAGTCATAGTTTTAGTCTCAAAAGACCAAGGAGCACAGTTTAAGAGCTAGGGCGAAGCTGGGCACTGCAGTTTCAGTCCCAGCATCGTGATCCTGCCTCTTAACAATTTGCTAAACGTCTCCATCTGCTCTTCTTCACTCCCTTTCGCCAATAAAAGCTACAGGGCCAGATGAGAGCCGTTCGTGTTGAGATTGCAGACTGACTGGGCTGTGTTGGGCGTCCTCTGGGCTGTGTGGGTTATTTTACACTCGTGCTGCCGCCGCGGAGCCATCAGGCAGGTTCTCACATGACAAACCTGTCACTGGCACCTGGAGGCCCCACGAGACTCCGGCGGCACATGTCACAGAGCTCGGCACACGCACACACACACACACGCCCCCATTCTTCTCACCATTGTCCCGGCAAATGTGTGCTACTCAGCTAAAAATATCACACCGTTAAACATTCAGAACACTTGAAGACTAAACTAATACACAAACCAGGTGCAGTTTCCAGGAGGCATTTGCAGAGGGCTAATCCGCGGTGTTAGTCAGGAGGAACGACCACCTGGCCCTCTTTTAGTTGCGCTGCAGTAATTTTGACCTTTGAACCTCACGTCCCACCTATTTATATAATGTCCCACTTCATCATTAAAGTTAGATTTACGAAGAGAATGATAAATTATCCACCAGTGTTTCCAGAGGAGGAAGAAGTACTCAATATTCTTAAGTAAAAGTGCAGATACAGGAGCAAGAATTTACTTAAGTAAAAGTATAAAAGTATCGACTGCAAAAGGTATTTCATAAGTAAAAGTATTTTTTAAGAGTTTAATATGCAGGATCTTTTAACCCTTTGAATCAAACCAGGACTAAACCAGGACTAAACGAGGTCTAAACCAGGACTAAACCAGGTATAAACGAGGTCTAAACCAGGTCTAAGCCAGGACTAAACTAGGTCTAAACCAGGTCTAAACCAGGACTAAACTAGGTCTAAACCAGGTCTAAACTAGGTCTAAACCAGGACTAAATAAGGCCTAAACAAGGTCTAAACCAGGACTAAACAAGGTCTAAACCAGGACTAAACAAGGTCTAAACCAGGACTAAACAAGGCCTAAACAAGGTCTAAACCAGGCCGAAACAAGGTCTAAACAAGGTCTAAATCAGGTCTAAACCAGGACTAAACCAGGTCTAAACCAGGACTAAACCAGGACTAAACCAGGACTAAACCAGGACTAAACCAGGTCTAAACCAGGTCTAAACCAGGACTAAACCAGGACTAAACAATGTCTAAATCAGGTCTAAACCAGGACTAAATCAGGACTAAACCAGGACTAAACTGGGGCTAAACCAGGATTAAATCAGGTCTAAAAACCACAACTAAACAAGGACTACACTAGGACTAAACCAGGACTAAATCACAACTAAACCAGGACTAAACTAGGACTAAACCAGGACTAAATCAGGTCTAAACCAGGTCTAAACCAGGACTAAACCAGGTCTAAACCAGGACTAAACCAGGTCTAAACCAGGACTAAACCAGGACTAAACCAGGTCTAAACCAGGTCTAAACCAGGACTAAACTAGGTCTAAACCAGGACTAAACCAGGTCTAAACCAGGACTAAACTAGGTCTAAACCAGGACTAAACCAGGTCTAAACCAGGACTAAACCAGGTCTAAACCAGGACTAAACCAGGTCTAAACCAGGACTAAACCAAGACTAAATCAGGACTAAACAAGGTCTAAACCAAGACTAAATCGGGCCTAAAGTGAAGTAGTGAAGTAAAAGTATTCATCATAAAATGTACTTCAGTAAAGTAAAAGTACCTATAATTTGTACTTTATACTTTTTACTGTTACTTTCCACCA
>OMNZ01096940.1:0-14832 GCA_900303255.1 Lesueurigobius sanzi | reverse complement strand
TCCTGGTTTAGTGGTTTACTCCTTTAGACATTGTTTAGATCTGGTTTAGTCCTGGTTTAGACCTGGGTTAGACCTGGGTTAGACCTGGTTTAGACCTGGTTTAGACCTGGTTTACTCCTTTAGACATTGTTTTGATCTGGTTTAGTCCTGAGTTTGTGTTTACTTGTTTAGTCCTAGTTTAGTCCTGGTTTAGACCTGGTTTAGACCTTGTTTAGACCTTAGTTAGTGTTTACTTGTTAGTCCTGGTTTAGACCTGGTTTAGTCCTGGTTTAGTCCTGGTTTAGACCTGGTTTAGTCCTGGTTTAGACCTGGTTTAGTCCTGGTTTAGACTTGGTTTAGACCTGGTTTAGACATGGTTTAGTCCTGGTTCAGGCACGCTGTTTAGAATTTTGGGAAGTGCGTGTCTTCCTTCTTCAAATTAGTCCTGGTTCAGACCCGGTTCAGACCTGGTCTAGACCTGGTTTAGTCCTGGTTTGATTCAAAGGATTAAAAATTCAAAAAATTAAAATTTTACTTTTTAAAATACATTTTACAGTGGATACGTTCATACTTTTACTTAAGTAGACATTTTATCTGATACTTTTACTTAAATTCTTGCTCCTGTATCTGCACTTTTACTTAAGTAAGAATATTGAGTACTTCTTCCATCACTGTAAGCAAACTGGCCCAAAAACTGAAATAAAAACTCACTTGCCTGTAGCGTGACGTGTGTAAACTGCCCACTAGATGGCGTCAGACACCCAAAACAACCCGATGGAAAAAATCCTACAGTTCTATTCCACGCCAATTGGAACGGGTCCAATGGCCCAGTTCTCTCCGTACAGAGGGAAACAGAGCCTCCTGATTCGGGTTAATCTGGTTATGTAAGTGCGCCGGGCCAGACTGTACCGTTTTCAATGCGCGCACACAGACATTCTGAATGAAGTGACCGTGGATTTGTGTGATTGAGTTAAACTAGAGCTCTGGACAAAGACTTTAGTACAATATAGAGCTGAGGAGAGGGATTAGGTCTGGAAAGTCACGGCTGAGATTGTGGGTTACATAAATTATAAGATCAGAAGTGAGTCCAAGGCAGCAATAAGATATGGGATTGTTACATGGCGTGGGTCAGTAAGGGGTCACGGGCGCCTCCTCTGTGGTCTCATGTTACAGGTTTGGGCCAGAGAAAAGGTTACAATAAAGCTTTGTAGTGCGGATAAGACCATTTTGGATATTGAGCAAAATGCAGAAAGACACTGTTGTTGCTATTCTGCACAATATAAACATAGTTCCAACTTCCAGGCATGAACAAGTTCTCAACAGAACTGCAAGGCTGCTACAAATGAGACGGTCCAGGACAAAAGCAACAAAAAGATGACCTTGTTATTCAGACCTTGTTATTTTTATGCAGCCGCCAAGTCACAGGAGCAGGCAGCGGATGAGTCTCGGCTTCTTCAAAATGAGTTGGTGCTAAATTTAACCAAAACTGTATCAATGTGTTTCTCAGTTAGAAAACAAATGGCAGGTCAAAAGTGCCAAATGCAATCACAAAATCAAACCATACAATCTGTAAAATCATTTAAATATCTAGGGCTGGTCCTTGACCCCAACTGAAGTTTGATAAGCAAAAGAAATATATCAAAAACAATAAAGAGCAATCTAAATTGTTGCAAGTTTATCAGACACTACATCCCCCACCCTCCTGTACATGCACACTATGATGTTTTCACAAAGATAAGACACATAGGTCTGTACAGCTATAGGCCCCAGTTAGCCCCTCCCACATACACATACATTATAGAGCCTTATCGCTCTGGGCCATGCTCTGGGCAAGAATGACTTTTCTCTGTTGGTGGAGCAGGAGTGAGAGCAGCCTCTCACTGAAGGAGCTCCTCTGCTTCATCACCAGCTCATGCAGGGGGTGGTCCCTGTTGTCCATCACAGAGAGCAGTGGTTCTCCTCTCCATGACTGACACCACAGAGTCCTGATCAGCTCCAATCACAGATTCACAGATATCATACTGCATGACAGCATGGGCCCAAGCCGCTCCCTCAGCCACAAAGCATCGGCTCTTACAATAAACATTAAGGACAAAAAGCCAATCCGTTACCATCACTGCAATATTCTTGAGGAGCATAAATTGTTTCTGAGTCACTAAGTTATTTTATTCAGAGACAAAACAGCAACAGAGCCACCAGAGGATCCCACTCTGCAGGACTTGTCAGAGCCCCTAGTGCAAAGCTGTGGAATTCACTCCCCACTGAACTTAAGACCAGATCTGACTTTAAAATGTTCACCTCAAGGCTGAAGGTTGAAAACAACTCAAAAATGTACGTGTGTGTGTGTGCGCGTGCGTGTGTGTGAATGATTGAAGATTGTGCTGTAAATGTTTTACAACAGTTTTGTACTAGAGACTTTTATTGTGTATTTGTAAATATTGAAGAAAGGCCCAGGGACAGGAGTTGAAAATTAGCACAAGCTATAAAATCTTTATGCATCGCACCAGCTGCAAACTTGTATTATAACTCTGTTGACTAATGTGAACATATGGATATACAGAAATTGGGAAAGAAGATTTTACTCTCTCTGCACTGTTAGTTGTCAGAATGCAGTCTGCTAATATATTCATTAAAAATTTGATTGTGTTTTCGGCATGTTCTCGTGGCCTTGCGGCATTGAAGGATAAGCCAAATGCAGATCCTATCCAGGATTCCCTTTATAATTGTATCAGATTAAAAAAAGATTAAACTGAATAGTATTTTAATATTCTTTCCAAAGGAATGCTGTACATCTTTTTATTGATAGTATGATGATAAATAAATGAATTCAAGTATAAATTAAGGTTAAGGTAAGATCTTTGAAATTGTATTGATTGAGGGCAGATCTGGAGCAACTGAAACAACTAACTGATTAATAGACAACTAACTGATTATTGAAATAGTTGTCAACTATTTTAATCATTTCTGGGATGTAAACAGATAGAGAGAGTGTAGAGAATATATGTTTTTTTGTAAATATCTTATCTCTTTGTCCCAGATATGGGATATCCAAGAGCCTACACAGCTGACCTACTGTATGTCTTTCTCTCTTCAAGGCATGACACAGACACTACAGCGCAAATGTAGAATGACTCAGGGGGAACTGATGAAATACTGCAGCAACATGGGGTTAACCAGTTAACCAGATTGGAAATAAAGATAAAAGGACTCTCTCACACACACAAGCCCAGACTGAATTCTAGAGGTTCTGAGCTTTCAAATGTTGAAAATGCAATGAACATTTTCTGCCGATATCGTCCCCAAAGAGGAAATTTGTCTTGGGCTACAGTGCTGCTTGTCAGCTCCAACAATTCATACAATATAATAATAATAATGGCTTACATTTGTAATGTGCTTTACAAGCCTGTGTCACAAGTTCTCAAAGCACTAACAACACATACATAAGTCAAACCATTCTCCAAAACAGAAAAATGCCAAATCTGCAGCGTCTCCAACGTATTAAAACATTCCCCTGACAGCATTATTTCGACTGGTCTGATGAATTATTAAAAAATATTTCATCAGACCAGTCGAAATAATGCTGTCAGGGGTTCACTCAGATTTCTTTAGAGACTATGGCTATTAGAAAAAGATTGTCAAATACAATTGTAGAGTGAAATACCACTTTTGGCTAAATTTACATCAACATCAAAATTTACTTTTATGCCACGTAATTAACTGGAAAAAATTATCAGTGGGGGATTTTTCGAATATTGGCTGATATCTCTGCGCCACCGATGTATCTGACCATCCCTAGAATATGCCGTTGCTCATTTGAAAGCTCACATATTGATAAACCTTGACAAGTCAAGGAGTACATAAGACAAAAAAGCTTGGGACCCGCTGCCCTACAGGACAATAAAATGTTATAATTTTGTGCAAACGCACCAGGCAGCTTTGAAAATGTCTCACTTTTATTATATGCGCCTGTATTTATGAATGAAGCACCAGCCCCAACACCCAACATGAGGTTGTTGGTGACTCAGAGGTGACTAACATCTGATGAAATATGTCCAAACATGAAGCTAACCCAACTTAAAACACTTTTAACACAGACAAAAGTGTTTGGTCTCTGCATTTAAACTGTGATACAGATCCCACTGTAGACAGCTGACCTACTGTATGTCTTTCACTCTCTTTAAGGCATGATGCAGACACTACAGCACAAATGTAGAATGACTCAGGGGGAGCTGATGAAATACTGCAGCAACATGGGGTTAAACTGAACCAAACCAGTTTAAAATGCCAGACGCTGTGGCAAAGGAGGAAATACACTTTCAGCAAAGACGAAAGATGACTCAAACTAACAAGTGTAATGCAGGCAAATCCACCTGCTTCTCTATTATTTTGAAGCAAATGAGTACGTGTCGAATGACACTGTATCAGTTTGTGTGAATTATGTGACAAAAAGCCCCCCCGCCGCCATATTGGATAAATCTGCTAATGTAAATAATGTTTATATGAACCTGAGCTGAACTCTCAAAGCTAATACAGTTGTGCTCAAATGTTTACATACATTTTATAGAATATGAACACAAAAACCTTTATTTCACTCATGGTTAGTGGTTGTGTGAAGCTATTTATTGTCAAAAAAGCTGTTGGTTTAGGCTTTTCAACTAGAAACCAGCCAAATGTCCCTGATCAAAGGTTTTCCTGGCAGTTGTTGAAGGTCATTTTAGATCAGGGACATTTGAGTAGTTTCTATTTTGTTATGATTTCAAAAGAGTAAAGCCAGTTCTTTGGAAATAAATGGCTTCGCACAACCACTAACCATGAGTGGAAAAAAAGATTTTTGTGTTATCATTTATATTCTATGAAAAATGGCCAATAGATTAAAAGGGTTTGTAAACTTTTGAGCACAACTGTAGCTCCTTTATCCTATCGTCCTCACTACAACCAGGGTACTGCACAAAATACAACCATACCTTAAAGCATAAAAATAACCAGATTAGCAAGAATGGCAACTGAAAAATAGCATGTCTTCTGTGCGTGTGGAAGTGATGCCGACCTAAAGGCAATTTGATTTAACTTGATATATTTTGAAATTTACAAGATATGACCAGTTTCTGCCCACTTTAAGTCCATGAAAAGCTGGCTGTTGTCCCCCAGTGGCGCTGACTGTCCTGTCTCAGAAAAATTCCCTTTATGTCCATGGGGTCTATTTTTTAGTAGATATCGCCGCTTTGCTTTACGACATGTAAGATCTATATTCACTCAAAAACAGTGCTTTATATTGATAACACAAAGCAAAAATAGCTTTGTCAGTGTCAAGACGAGCACCAGGAGCATGTTTGGTATCAATGGCATGTCTGTTTATGGACCAGCGTGATGCAACAGTGTAGTTTCTGTTGTAACACAGCAACACATAACCTGGAATCTCCCTGAATGTGGCTCGAAGCAAAGAGAGGTTTTGAACATCGAATTTTGCACCATAAATTTGAATAAAAGTTAAATGTTCACTGTGTTTTAAGGCTGTCGTCATGTGCTAAGAATGGAAGACAATAATATCAGGAAAATGGTAAAAAGAAACGTAAAATTAATAGTAGAAAATGAAATATGGACACATGTTTTATTTTATATATTATATACAATATATATAGGACAACATAGAATTTGTGTGATGTATATTATATTGTTATGTATACAGGCCAAAAGTTTACAGAGCAGGGGTCCCTAAAGTGCTCCACAATTAACACATCAAAAACTACAACCAAAACTAGTTCCAGACCAAATCCAGATGTGGGGAAAGGTTTGAACCTCTCCCAAATGAATCTAGTTCAATATTTGACTGTGTTTGGATACCCCTGCTTACCCCCTGAATGATAACACGAAAATATTTTTTTTCACTCTTGGTTAGTGGTTGTAGTGTTTATTGTCAAAGAACTGAGTTTACTCTTTTGAAATCTTAATGAAACAGAAACTACTCAAATGTCCCTGATCTAACTTTACATGACCTTCAACAACTGCCAGGAAAACTGTTCAGGAGCAAAGACAAACTCACCAAATACAGCACTCTGACAATATGTATGTTTGTTTCAAGATGCACAATATGTAAACTCTCGATCACGGACATTTGGCTAGTTTCTAGTTGAAAAGAGAACAATAAACAAACAGAAAATAGACAATAAATGGCTTCGCGCAACCGCTAACCATGAGTGAAATATAGGTTTTTGTGTTCTCATTCATATTCTATGAAATGCACATAAGTTTACATACACTTTTGACCACAATGAAAAAAACATAATACAGTAGGGCTGCACCATTTTGACAAAAAACCTAATTTGCTATTGTGATACGATTTGTGATTTTAATACTATTTATTCATGTTTTATATTTTTCTTGCAATTCAGTCTTGTCTAAGCATGGGATGATCATTTTCTTGGACAAAATTATTGCGATTGACAATGTTATTTATCACAGTAACCATGTGACGATGATGATGCGATGATGCCAATAATGAAAAAAAAAAAGCATTCTTTTCTTCGCGGTGACCGATATTATTGTTTATCATCACTCCCCTAGTATTGTCAGCAAAATATACTCCTAAAACTGCTATTATACGTCGCAGTAGTACTCATTTATTATATTTCAGCTTCATGAAACGCTGGAGACGCAGGGAAGAAAAAAAACCCTCAGCCTTTGGGGTTAGGTTCAGTGTTTAAAATTGCGATGTTGATTCGATTAATCTTGCAGCCCTATAACACAGACTGCAATAAACTAAGAAAACAAAACAAAATAAAACGCAAATATTGCCATTCATATGCAGTATTTGTGTACACGACGGGGCCTGGGCAAATACAGCCGTCTGGATGAGCAAATGAGGTGAGTTCTGATGAAATCCAGACTGTTCAAACATCATCTGTCTCGGGGCACTGCGTTGTTATAAAACATACGTTCGTTGGCAACATGAAGGAAACATACCGTATTTCATTATTTTGTAGCAGCTGTGTGTAATTGTTCCATTTCTTAAATTAAAACCAGGCACAGGCCATTACTGTTTACTGCATCATGCGTCGCTCCTTCTCTGTAATTGTCAAGTTCCTGCCGAAAATACTTCCCAAATTGTACATGTTTGGATTCATTTGATTAGCATTAGTGCAATTGATTTATGATGACGTTGAAATGGCCGATCTGCGTACATGTAATTAGATAATAAGTATTACGAAACAACCTTTTACTTTGGCTAAATTTAGACTCATGTTTATTCAGGCGTGTATTTGTTTTCCACGCCGTCGGTTCCTGGGCTGTGTAGTGTCATGATACTGCAAAACCTGCCAGAAAGCTCGCCGATAAAGTGACCACAAGAATGTCAACAAAGTATGTTACAGCAGAAAAGTATATGGCTACAAAGTACTGTGGTTGCATCAAATACAAGCAACACCCACGTACAAATGGTTTGTTCTATTCGAGATGAGGTCTGATTTGTGTTTGGTTTGTCCATCCATCCATCCCTTCAGTAACTTTTTTAAATACTTGTACTTCCTGGAGTAGTTTTATCAATAATATAAGATTATGATTGTTATTAAAGGAAAATGTACTCTATGTACTCTACTTTTCTCCACTGTACGCAACAATTAACATAAGAAAAAGAAATCAAGTTTGAAAATCCCTTTCTTTACCTTTTCTGTTTACTTCTACTGTTCTGTTTGTTGTCACACAGATTACATCATTATTAAAGCATAAACAATAACTTTTACACTCTGGTTACTCAGTACTCAAGTAGCAGAATATGTTCATCCTTTTTAACTTTTATTTGACTAATAATTTGACTGACTACTTTTTAATTCTACTTGAGTAAAAGTGCATTAGGCCATAGGTCATTGGAATAGTCTGCCAACAGAGATTTTAAACTGCTCAGGGTTTCCTGCTTTTGCACGTCTGATGAAGAAATGTCTGCTCTCCAAACAAAGCTGTACACATAATATAGGACATAATAGGAATAATTGTTGAGATTTGGGTAAACGTTGAAAATGAAAAAGTGCATGTTTTCTGTATCCATGATAGAGGAGAGAGAGAGAGGATGCAGGGAGTAGGAGTGTGGAAAGTGAGAGAGAGTGAGTAGGATGTGCATATGTAGAGTGAAAGGGAATGCTTTTAGAGTGAATCTTGTAATCTTGTGTAACCTGTGTTTTATGATAAATTAACCCCTTGGTCAAAAAACTCATATACAACAAATTTCTGTAATGCATGTCTTTCGAAACATCAATCTGCCCAGGGACTAGCATTTTCCTGACTTTGTCTTGGTCAATGTGTTGTTGTGCATTGTCCCTGTACAAATAAAAGCATACCATACCATACCATTAATAATATTAGCATATTAGTATATTATATATTATATTAGTCTTAAATTAAATCTTAGTAAATATTTTGGCTTATCTAGCTCTGTAGTTGCTCTCTGCCTCCACAACAACAACAAAAATCACATTTAATATTATCAATACACAGGCCATGGATTATTGTTGTTAAAGTGCATATGACGCATCAGACAAAACTTTCACTAAAACATAGTTAACACAATTATAGTTAAGATTTTGCTAACATTTATCATAGTTTTCCTTGGCTTGAGAGTTTTTGCAGTTTTTTGTTCCATTTCCTCATTAAACATGTGGACAGGAAGTGACATAGAGTTTATAGAAATAAAAAGGAGAAATGGGTTTCGAAACCAATGTATGGTATACAGTAGCTGACAAAAGTCTTGTTGCTTATTCAAACTCTAGGAACAACAAATAATAACTTGACTTTTCGTTGATCAATTTCAATCAGAAATGGCTTATAATGAAAGGCAAAAGCCTCTAGATTATGTTTATGATAACAAAAGACAATTTTGAATCATGTATTGATTACAGAGTACAGATGAAGACTGAAGAATTTTTGCCTACGATGGACAACGCTAATGTAGCCTATCTTGGCCCTTCATCGAAAAAACTTTGGGCACCCCTTCTTAAATATAAGGACTGGCTTCAGCCTTCTTTGGAATGGGGATAGAACATTCAATGACTCAAATACATTTCTATGATTCCTATTATACCAATGAGAAATGAGTCAGTCCTATGGAACTGTGTTTCTATCTATGTAACATGACATAAAAGATTAATAGAAAATAACATTTCTCCCCAACTTTTCTTCATTAAATCACCTCTTCAGTGAAGTAAAAGAAGGAGTAATTCTTTCCACAGATCCATCAAACTAAGTTGTAATTACAAAAAGATTTGAACCTATCATATGCACTTTAAATGTAATATTTTGTAAATAGACCAATCTGCATGATTTCTAAATTCATTCTCCCTTTTTTCAGCCTAAGTTGAAAACAACACTTGCTGACCTTCATAGAAAGCACTAACTCCCCTGGGCTGTTCAATAACCCATATATCTAGCTAAGTGCAGGCACATTCCCCTTATTTTGGCAATGACACAGCTGTTTTCCTCCCTGCTATAACATACATGATGTAACAATCTGGCCCAATAACATCAGCCAATGAATTGACCTCATTGCCTGGATTAACCGAGCGCCTATATAGCCCCGCCTCTTGTTCCTACTCATTCAGCACATATAGTGTGCAGTACACCTCCCTCTCCGAAGTGCACTCTGGCAGCATCCCTTGTTCCTGTTACGTGCGAAATGAGCTGCCTTCGCTCCCTCCCTCTCTCCCCATCTCCAGTGTTTTCACTTCGGAGGAATGTACCAGACTTGCCCTAAAGGCTTTCAAGGCATGGCTCAGAGAGGACTGGAGAGAGGCCAAGGACAGGAGCGGGGAGGAGGAGGAGGAGGGAGGGAATGTAGCAGTGAACTAGAACAGTTAAAGCCTGGGTTTACATAGCGGCTGACCTCCGCGTGGGGCTGCTGCTGCTGCTGATGTTGTTGTTTTGGTGGTGGTTATTTGCAGAAAGAAAGCGCTGAGATAATGTGAGTCAGCAGCAGACAGACTAGGCACACACCCTTAACGGTTCATTTGGTGGTTTTGCCTCAGGGCTGGTCACCGGCGATAGAAAGTAATAACTGCAGGGCTGCTCCTTTTAAAAGTGCATGATAATAGTTTTTGTCACAGCAATCAAGCATAATAGCCACTTGGATTTACAGAATAAACAAAATACTTCAATTAACAACTGTTTGAATGAAAGTATCTTGTTTCAGAATGAATGCCATATGATTACTTTATGTTTTCTGCTTTTTTAAATTTTTTAACACAGATCTCATGTTGTATATTGTGATAATAATAAATATCTATCAAAAAGTTCTAAATGACATACCAAACTGGCTTTAGGTCAGCATCACTTCCACGCATGCTGGAAGTTTCAGGCATTTACACACATCTTTCAGTAGCCAGAAGACTTTTTATATTGCATTGTGCTAGATCTGTAAGCTAATCATGGTTGCTCACGAACCATTAGCATTTTTGTCAAAATACTTGTTAATATGGCTATTTTCATGCTTTAAGATGTATTTTGTGCAGCATGTCCCGTGCTTGTAGTCATCCCCGTTGCCTCTCTTTGACAGTAAAAAAGTGGGAAGGTAGAATAACTGAGCGGTGGTGTTTGTGTCACTTGACGCATCGCAGGATGTGGCTAGGCTAGTTCCGCTAACCTGAAGCTGCGAGCGCAATTAGTTCCTGTCCTAATCATTTCCATTAAAACTAGCTTAGACCTGTTCAAATAATAAAATTTCAAGATAGATGATCACTTACTGAATATTAACAACTTGATGTAGGATGTAAGTACTTCAGCGGAGGAGACGTGTTCACGGGGCGACACGGTAGCGCAGTGGTTAGCGCTTGTGCTTCACAGCTAGAAGGTCCTGGGTTCGATCCCAGGCCAGGACGGGGCCTTTCTGTGTGGACTTTGCATGTTCTCCCCGTGTCTGCGTAGGTTTCCTCCAGGTGCTCCGGTTTCCCCTACCACTAAAAACATGTACAATAGGACTCCCCTGCAAAAGAGATTCTTAATCTCAGTGGGACTTTCCTGGTTAAATAAAGGTCATAAATGTTGGTAAGCCTTACACATTAATTCGCAGCTGAATAGAAATTTCAATGGTTGCAATTAGCAAACCGCAAAGTCTAAAATTAGTTAGTCAGTAGCAAACAACAAAACATCCCGTCTCCATGGGCGGACATGGGTCTGAATATGCTTAAAACGTTCAACACGCAGTCCCTAAGATCTTCTGACTTGCAAGTGCGTCTGGTAAGCAGTACCTTAGCAACTCATATTAAAGTTATTAAAATTGGACAGCCCTAATTGGCAAAAAAACAATCACCAAAATAAGTACAGAATATTATGGTTTGCGATTAATTGACATAATAACATTGAGTAGAGTCATAAACTCACACTAGCAGGATAACTGGGTGTCAGAGTGTGCCTGATGGACAAATCTTTTCAGGATTAATTGGAAAATGAGTGTATTCAACCTTTAGCTCTATGAAATATGTATTAAATGTTGCTATTTTGCACTATGATACTGTGAGAAACTATTTTTGTTTTAGCTTGTGTATTTGTTAAAAGTATAATGCATAATACATTAAAGTTCTCTATCTTGTCACATGCCTAGTCCTGATTCTGGCGTTTTTAAATGTGAATACACCCCTAAAGAGTGATCTCATCTGTTTTATTAAATGGCCACACAACGATACACTACAGTTAGAGAGGCGACTTACTTCACTATTGTCTCCTGGTTGCGTAATCCCATTACATACTGTACAACATCCTCCCTCCCTTACTTGTGTTTACCATTCACTATTCTACAATGTCCTACTAGGTCACAGCGCGGTACTTTTCCACTCTTAATCACTTCTACAGATTAATGTTCGGACGTGGTTCTATTCTCCTGTTATGCCCAAACAACCTTGACAAAGAAAAACAATGAAACCTGTTGTCCTAGCTGCTTTGCATACCACCGGGACACTAGGAACACGCCACAATGCATAGGGTGCCTCTGTTTACCATTCAAATACTGTACAAAGCTGCCCCTGTTGCTGGCTGGAGTTTAAGATGTCCAGAAGATTGCACAACCGCTCCGCAGGGGAAAAACACTGCTGGGTGACGACATGCCTGAGGAAGATAAGGAAGCAGCCATGAAATAAATACTGAGCCATGCGGTACATCACGGACACGCAGAAAATACCAAATATCTGGAGCTGGAAATAGATTGTGGAGAGAGACACACTTTGTTCTTGACATAGTTTGTTCAAAGTTAGAACGGTGTAGCTCCAGGTTCGGCCAAGTGAAGACTTTTAAAATCCATTGCCTTCGTGGTAAAAATGTAATGCCATTATCACAGACCAAGGAATAAAGATTGTTATCGTTTGTCTGATACTGGAAATGAATACAGTTTAAACTTATGCATTTCATAGAATATGAATGATAGATCTTTTTTCCACTCATGGTTAAGGTGCCCACACACTAGAGGATTTTTAATATTTTGAGACTAAAGATCTGAGCACAGACCACACACACTTAAGGACAGACATGAGGACACACATACACACACATGAGGAGTCCCACCACAGATCATGCCATGAGAGTCAGTTTTTATTGAGCCACGCCTCTGAAAATCTGGCTAAAAATCCTCTAGTGTGCGTCCAGCTTAAGTGGTCAGGTGTAGCCATTTATAGTCTAAAAACCTGTTTGTTTGCGCTTTTCAGCTAGAGAAACTATAGCCAAATGCCCCTGATCTAAAGTTTACATATTGTGCATCTTGAAACAAACATATACATTTTGTCAGAGTCCTGTATTTCAGCTGAAGTGAGTTTTTCTTTGCTCCTGAACAATTTTCCTGGCAGTTGTTGAAGGTCATGTAAACGTTAGATCAGGGACATTTGAGTAGTTTGTTTCGTTATGATTTCAAAAAAAGACAATAAGTGGCTTCGCACAACCACTAACTAACTTATGCTATATTAGTTGGATGAAGTATTTCGTATAAAAGAGTGGCTTTGTTCCAGTCAGTCTCAATCTCAGGAAAATAAGGTCAAAACCAGGTCTGAATACTTACTAAAGCATATGGACAACCATAATGTGACCAATTCTAACACAACAAAATAACTTCAAAGTTCAATGCTCTCACGTAAATATTCTTTGGTGGTATTTGGTGCTTTTAAGACCTTAAATTTGGCATAATCAAATGTATTACTTTTTTACCGCTACACTGTAAAAAATTGAATAAGATATAACAAAATAGAGCCAGTTGCAATGAAATTTCACATTACGAAAGCTTTGTGTTTTGTCCCAGAGAGCGCTTTCAAGGAGTAGTCTCTGAAACCTCAAAAACATAAATATTTAAAAGAGGGTCATTACACCTGGTTATATAATAATAAGCTCAAAGGGCAGAGGCTGAGGCACCCATTTCCCAACCGCTACAGGAGCAAGTCCAGGCAACAACAGAGCAATGTTTTGAAAGACTTGGCAGCGCTGCAGCACTTTATACAGTAGACACAGTGATTTAGCTTTCGCACTCGTCCCGCTTTGATCAGACTCCTGTTGCCCCTTTGTTGTTCTCAGAAGGCAGCTCCGAGGAGGTTTCTCAGAATCTAATCCGAGCGGTGTGACCTAAACCGCTGGAGAAAGTATGTGACTTGTTGTAAGAGTGTAAGAGAGGAGCCCTACCCTCCGCGGCCGGTGCCAAACATGTGCGCTTCATGGACTTCTTCACAGGTCGCTCACGTGCGCTGATATTAGCTGATCGTGTCAAAATGTATCTGCGGGTGAGGCACAGTGGACACGGAGCAGGTGTGACATACAGCGGGTTTCATTAGTATTAAGTCACGTGCATCATGGGTAACTGCGATAATTAGGTGATATGCTTTAGTAGGTGCGACTTTTATAAACAGAAATAAACTCTTACAAAGAAGATGCGAGAAACAAAGACGTCACTGTATGCTTTCTTTTGGTGTTTACGTATGGACCATTTCGCTGCTGACATCATCAGTGACATCAGCTGGAGGCAGGAAGTGAGCAAGAGAAATAAGATTAAACTAAAACTAGCGGTTATAAGTGTAAAACTACAAGTAAAAAATGTGGTCCTGTTGTGGCTTAAGGAGCGAGAACAAGAGGAATGACATTTGAGACGATAAAATAAGGTTTTATCTGATATTTCCAACAACAGTTAGACATTTGTTTATCGTTACTATGAGCTAGTACAGCTACAAAATAAATATATAGTAAAGGTATAAATGTATCTAGTGTAAAATGTAATTTATAAGTAAAAGTATTTTTTAAGAGTTTAATGTGCAGGATTTTTAAAATCAAACCAGGACTAAGCCAGGACTAAACCAGATCTAAACCAGGACTAAACTAGGTATAAACCACCAGGACTAAACTAGGATTCAACCAGGGCATAACCAGGTCTAAACCAGATCTAAACCACGATTCAACCAGGTCTAAACCAGGACTAAACCAGATCTAAAAGAGGACTAAACCAGGTCTAAACCAGGACTAAATCAGATCTAAACCAGGACTAAACCAGATCTAAACCAGGATTAAACCAGGTCTAAACCAGGATTCAACCAGATCTAAACCAGGATTCAATCAGGTCTCAACCAGGACTAAACCAGGTCTGAAAGAGGACTAAACCAGGACTAAACTAGGACTAAACCAGATCTAAACCAGGACTAAACTTGGTCTAAACCAGATCTAAACCAGGTCCATGGGTGAGAGTAGAACCCAGGTCGAAACCAGGTCTAAATCAGGTCTAAACCATGTCTAAACCAGGTCTAAACTAGGTCTAAACCAGGTCTAAACCAGGTCTAAACCAGGTCCATGGGTGAGAGTAGGAACAAAGTTTGACCGGTAAATGGAGAGTTTTGTCAATATCACTCTATTTACATTCCC
>OMNZ01096939.1:0-23350 GCA_900303255.1 Lesueurigobius sanzi | reverse complement strand
CCTATCCTGTATATCACCTTTTACCTGCCCACTAGCGCCCCCAGGTGTCTACAATCAAAAACTGTAGGAAATAAGCCAAAACAATAAAGACTGGACATATTATTTAAAGCAATTAACTGAATAAATAACAACATAATGGTATTAAAATTAATCAAAATATTACCGTTGAGAGCAAAATAATATTATTAATAATATATTGGTTATGTCCAATTTCGCTGTAGAAGGACATTTTTTGTCTTGGGTTAGATGTGAAGGGGCCACTGCTTATAAGGAAAAGGGTTGATTGGGTTGCGAAATGTCCAGGTTTTTTGTCAGGCACAGGTGGCAACCCTAGGTCTATTCCACTGTGAATTTCTACTGATGAATTTAAGATCTTGAATTTTGTTTTACTTAAAGGGACTCTACGGAAGTTAAAATTAAAAAAATAATATATTTTCCACCCCCTACATGCTCCAGCAATGTCCCGCGCTGTACTGTGAGCCCACACCTATCCCACTCAATTGCCGCTATAAGCCTGCACCGTGACTCTAAAGTTGCGTGTTCGGGCCGAGGCAGCAGTCATTCACCAGCTTAACATGGAGACTGCAGTTACGCGGACGGCCAGAGGTGGCAGTCACGAGTATGAAAATGATCAAACTGCGTTGAGTCCCTTTAATATTATTTTCTATGCAATTCAGTATTGTCATTAGCTGCTGTAGTTGAACTGACTTCTTGTTGAACTGCCTTAAGTGATAATGCAAATTATGAAAAAAAATTGCTAAGATCACCTAAACATGCCTTCTTTTCATCGCGGTGACCAATATTATTGTTTATTTTCACAGCCCTAGTATTGTCAGTAAAATATACTTCTAAAACTGCTTTTATACATTGCAGTAGTACTAATTTATTATATTTCAGCTTCATGAAATGCTGGAGAGGCACGGCAGAAAAAAACCCTCTGCCTTTGCGTTAGGTTATTGCAGTATTTAACAATGCCATGTCGATTCATATTGATTCATCTTGCAGTTCCAGATAAGATAATACTTTATTGATCTCACAATGGAGACATTCACTACTTTTAAATGTAAAACATTGTGTGCTGAAAATTTAGTGACTGAAGTTTGGAGACAAAAAAAATTGATGAATTTCAGTTTCAATTCAAAGCCTAAAATTCAGACGTTCAAAATTCACAATGTGGTGACACAAAAATATCTTCCATCGTAATAAGCTATATTTGCCCACTGCCCACCAACTCCGAGTTCATACTCCCATTGTGTCTCAGAGAAAGGCGCTTCACCCACATGGCTCACATCCGTCACAGTAATCTTATTTAACAGGGAAATGAGAGTAGGAGTAAGTACACCGATTGATGCATGAAATTGTACAGTGGAAAAAGGGCAACAAACAGGACTTCAACGATAACGATAACGATTTACTATAAAGCTCGCCTCGAACAAATGTCCGTCATGTGGCTGAAACCGTCAGAAAAACAAGGAAAGAGAAAGAGTTGCCACTGTGTTAATCTGGCAGGGTGTGAGAACAGATGGATGCCACAAGTGAATCACATCTCCATCGCCGAACAGCACTACAGCAGGCAGGGGAGTGTGTCTGAATAATGTTGCAATAGGAGTTCGCCAGTTTAGCCGTATATTGCTCATTCAGATAACATAATTCAACTATCTTAGCTTATCCTCTGTGGTTCACATACCTCCAGGACAAGATCAAGATCAAATCAGGACTAAACCGGGTATAAAATAGACTTATATTGGACTAAATGATGTCTAAACTGTGTGTAAACCAGAAAACAATTAACTGCAATGCATTAATACTATAAATGACCTTGAGTGACATCTGAAGAAGCCAAAGTATCACAAATGGTACATGCACAACAATTTGAGAACCACTAATCTAAAATATATGGTCCATTTTTGTTCCAGGCTGGACAGCCTCTAATTAAATCTTCAAATGTGAGTGAGAAAAAAATATATACATCTCTTCTGTAAGCCCTGGGCATTTAAATGTGGAAAATCTATAGTGTAACCTTGAAGAGGCAAAGGATACCATTTCTCTTTCTATTTGGGCACCGTCTGCAGTCATAAATAACAGTGTGAGATAAAACACAGACGATAGTTATAAATACTCTTTTATCTCCAGTCCAACGCTGCTTTTTACCATAGTGTCTCTCCCAAAGCCCACACTGATAGGAAGCAACAAATCACAGATGTAAAAGAAATCAGTCAAGCCTTGTCCATTTAAAGAGGCAGTATTATGCTTTTTCAAACATAACTTGAAAATGATCTTACACTTTGGTGGTTAGAAAATGTTATATTGATTGCATGGCCAGCCAGACTACTTTACAAGACAGGCAGTCTGGGCATCAGCGTCATCTCTGTGAGTTCAGAAGTGTGTGGTTGACAGATGGATTAACCAATCAGAGAAAGGCTTGGTTCCACCAACATGGCGGCTTAACGTGTGCAAAAACAAGATATTTAACAAGAAATATCCTCTTCAGCCAAATCAACAGGCGATCTACTAAACTATTTTAATAAGAAGTTAGAACTTAACAAAGTCCGTTCAGAAAGATACGCGATTTGAGTGTTCAGCCTTCCGCATTTAAGCGGCACGTTTCAAACCTGTATGTGATTGGCCCGACAGGCTGTGAGCCTATCACAACAGAAAGGAGGAGCGTATGGCTGGCCATGCATTATATTGATATAAAACAGCTAAAACCAATTCTCCCTCACCTGTATTTCCTGGTTCTACAAGCAAACTCTCCATAAGCCCCTCCCTCCTCCCTCTCCTGTGTACTGTTAAAACTGTAAGAAAAAAAATATATGTTTTTGCTGACAGTGCTCTTCATTAGAGGGATAAGAGATTGTAAGGTAAGGAAAGCATTTCCTGGATACATCATGACTAGACTCAGGAGGAGTTTTGGGGAAACAGGAGGTGCTTTTCATAATTCGACCAGGAGAAAAAGTGAGGCGTGATCACTGATGATTACTGCACTGATTGATGGTTACAGCCATGACACTTCCCCTTTCGAAGGTGGCTGAGGGTTTTGGGTGGAGGAAGGTTATGGTTAAAATGTTGGAAGGAATTCTTTAATGAGTTGAAAGAATGGATTACAAACATCAAACTTATACAAACAAACAAAATTCTTTTACACCAAATCAGAAAAACAGGGTCACAAAGAGTTTGGGAACATGCCTCCACTTAAAAAGTTTGTGAAACACTGAGCTAGACCACACATTGAATTGTTTCTATTGACTCCTGGAGCCCCTTGAGACCCATTATGACCCAGTCCCCCCCCAAAAACTTCACAAACGAGAATCATAAAGGCAGTTGCGCTAGAGCAGTAATGACACACACTGTTATTGTGCTATGGCGCTAGTGGCAGCAAACAGTCATTAAGCTAAGCTGCACCTGGGGACACTGAGGTGGGTCTGAAATATGAGAGCTATTTTAAACTCGCGAGAAGCGCTCAGCTCAGAGGTCTCACAATTGTATATTTTAATAAAACTGCAGCGCTATCACAAAAGACGTTGTTTGCTTCTTGCCTGCGATGAACTTCAGATCAATGTAAAATGGATGAGTACACCTCCGCTCGCGCACTTGGAGGGAAAGCAAGCACATTCATATGTTTGCAACAGAAACAAGTGTTGTTGCGTCGTTCGATCATTGAAAATAATGTCTATAATCAAATTTTTACACAAGAACCAATTCTCAAGATCCCGAACAAGAGCTGAATCAAGACCAAACCTCATCTAATATAAAATTGTGGCCCATTTATAAACATCACATTAAGGATATTTGAAAGTTGCTTTATATGAAATTGAAGTAACGTTGGAGAAATAGGATTTGTGATATTTTGTGCAGCTTGTCGCCACCTCAAAGGCGACTGGCTCTGAACCCAACGTGACCTGGTCTGTGTTTGATGGATCACCCTCATCACACTGTTGGCCCAAAGTGAACAGTGTGCTGTAATTGAAGAGTGCTTTAGATTCAGGTGCTGGATTTTAATTCCACTTTTGAAAACTTGGGCCGACAAGGTTCAAGGTTGTGCTGTCAATCACAGGAAGTGCCAGTGAGTTTTGGACAGGTGCCTACAGAGGATAGCGTAGGGGTTTCAGCAAAAATCTGTAAATTGTAATAAGTGAACACAGTGGTTTAAAATTTGGGTGTTCAGTACATCATAGAAGGTAGGGCTGCACAATATATCGCAATATTACGTGATGCAATATCCGTGTCGCAAGAAGCCACAAAATATAGTTCACTCAAGTCTTCCATCTGACTGAGATTTTTACATTTTTACATACTCTCTAAAAAACTCTTGGTTTGGTTCTGATTTAGTGTTTTTGGAGTCTTCTTTTGACACAATTTACTGAAAAAGATATTACAAGTACGTCTGAATTGAATGGAATGGTTTATCTAAGTATTGCAATAATATTGTTATCGAGATATTGCATGCCCGTATCGCATATCGTAAGTTTTTTCAAAATCGTGCCTGTTATAGAAAGAGGTCTATGGTTGTTTAGCGTTGGGGATATTTCGGTTTTCTCCTCAAGAAGCTTCTCCTCAGCAGCACACCAAAGTCGTCAGGTTTACATTGAAACTATGGTAGACGCGCGTCGCGTTTCAAGTGTCTGACGCGTTCCCAAGCTTCCCAAGCAGCAGACATTGAGCAAAAGTTCAATAATCAGAACTTTTGGAGAAAGACGCGGCAGGGCAACCAATCAGCGAGGCTTGCTCTAGTGACACAATGACGCATTTCACGTACCGGGATGAATCAAGGAAGAAGCAGGGAAACAGCGGAAACAATGGAGGAGCAGCTGATGTGGCAGTTCCCTCATCGTAACATCACATTTACAGCCTTCACATCCCGTCTATGCTCTCACATGAATCATACTGCCATTTTAGCCCACTGTGGGTTAAAAACTGCCCTGAGATGAGGGAAATATTGCCTTGCTGTGGCTCTGGGCGCAAACACGTAGAAGTGTGGGATCTGCCATTGTCGGCAACAGAGAAGCCCCTCCCAACACACGCCCCCAATGTCTTTGACAATTGTCACCAGCGTCTCTCTTCAAAATACACAAGCGTCCAAATCTGGCGTTTCAAGCGTTTTACCGTCCAAAAAGCCTTTGGTCTGAACGTAGCATTATACTGCTTTAACAGTGAATGGTTTATCTTGTTACACCATGTTTTGTCTGTAAATAAAACAGGGCTGATGTACTTTTCTCAGTTGACTGTCTCATAAATAGGTGTTAATTGTTTTCCAAATGTGTGAAACACGAGAATGTCTCATGAATGCAGAAATGCATAATTATGTTGATGTACACTGGAAGCACTACATAAAAACAACTGATTTCTCTGAGAGAAGTGTTTTAGTGTCAGACTTACAAAACAGAAAATGTGTCACGCGCCTTAAGACAGAAGACACGAGAAATATCTTCTCGTAACTGAGCATTTGTAGAATTGTTCTGTCAAAAATCCCATTACATTATGACCCCTGCAGCATTTCTACTGATTTATGTAGATTGAAAAGAATCACATGACCTACATTGAATGGATATACTATATATGTAAAAAAAGAACACATACAGCAAGAGGAGAGGAATAGAGACCTCCATAAAGGCACTGGCTCTATTCTGCAATGGTAAAACACTGTGTCCCAACAAGGGAAACATGGTTTCTGTTTGATCATAAATTCAATCACACTATCTCCACCAGATCCGGATCTGCCCTAAGCTTAAGTTAGACAAATGTAAAATAGAATTGGAATATTGGGACACACAGGCAATCAATCACTCTCATACCCATTACAGGTGGGCAATTTAGGTTCATCAAGCCTGTTATTGTGGGCAGAAGTCAAACACATGATGAACGCTCCTTGTTGTCAGTGCTGATGACGTCGGTGTTGTGACAGACCTATATTTCAGCAAATGGCCGACTCATTCAGAGAGACAATATTGACACAAGATACATGTGTCCATTTGTGCAAACATAATGTAAAGCTGGATGTTTTATGACTAATCCAAATGACAGGAGAATAGGAGTCACAATAGATTAGTTGCTGGAGTTTTTAGATTGATGTGCACATCAATGTAGCGGTTTTGGGGGAGATGTCCACTCCAGGCCTACTGTATATAAAAGGTCTATTTATCATAAAATGTAATGAAATGTTCAATGGTGTACTAAAATATCACTGATAAAGAGGTCTTATGTGTCTGTTTTACTACACATTCAATCACGGCTGAAACTGATAAACAACTAGTTTAGTAACTAGTTAGCAATTATTTTCACAATTAGTTGATACACACTGGGGTCATGTATCAAGGCAGGTGCTTAATAGCGAGTGCAAATTGAAAAATAAAATATGCTATTTTGTGGCTGTGTTGCACCAGATTTATCTCTTGAAATCATGCTCATTACAATATTAGGGCCACAAATCTGATGACAGGGCTGCTGATCCGCTTTTGCTCATGCAACTTGTGTTGCACATGAGCAAATGCTTGGTAAATGACCCTCTTAATTAGTTGTTTGTGATCCTTCAAGTTTTATTCTTCCCACAAATACTAACCAGACGACAAATGTGTGGCTGGGGACATATTGGTAGAGGATATAAACAAGGAGAGATAAAACTTCTGTGTGTAGACCCAATAACACTGATCGATGGCTTGACATTAGTGAATAAGCTGTGGATTATTTTAATAGTTGACGAATCACGATCCTAGTCATTGCAGCCCTGTCAAATTCATAAACAAAGTAAATGTTGCATGGTATTAAATCTGATATAGAAAAGAGAAGCTGTTTTTTGCTTCAGCCTCCCCATAAAAGCCCTGCTCTATTGTAATGCAGCCGAGAGCTAATGGTGCGTGACATTGACATTCTGGCTCAGTGTGTTTGGTCTCCAGTACCTGGTTCTCACTGTGCAATCTGATAAAACAGTGCACACAACACCAAGATGGGAGCTGGCATGAGAGAAGCACGCAGGAGTGAAACAGAGCACTCTATGTCCCTCTAAATCTATAAATACACCAGGCGCATTAAACCCTAAAAGCATCACAATCGTCCCGGGGGCTGCCCAATGTGCCGCTGCCATTTCACCAAGACCCAGAACGTCTGAGAGCAAAGGGCCTCGGACTGGAACCTGTCTGGCATTTCACCACAGCTTGAAGCGGTTCACACATAAAAAGATGTGTATTGATTGTTACATCAGTGCAAATTGCAAAGGCAAAAAGTACTCAGTTATATTAACGCAAGTACACTCAGTACTTGAGTAACTCTTTGAAGTAACTACTAAGCAACAGCACTTTTCTTCTTACTCTTTACACCAGGGGTTTTTTTTCTCCTAGTCAATAGATCGAGGACTGAACCTGGTGGACCATGTTCTATGTTTATTCATCTAAAGGGGGTCTGGAGGTCTCCCCCCAGGGAATTTTTTTTTATAATAAGTCAGTATTTTTACAGTACTTAAACCAGTGTTTAGATCTCTAGAGTGTCATTACAGTATGTTCCTCAAAATCATCTTGGGGGCAGAGGGTATACAGTATGTTTGAGGGCCTTATTTGGCACCCGGGCCTGACGTTTCCTGCCCCTGCTTTACACGGTCTGTAATTGACAAAAGTTGTATTTTAGCAAGTCCAGTTTAATTATTTTAAATTGTAATATTTTTTGTGCACTTGTGTTCAAAAAGTATCTATGTTTGTACTGTATTCTTTGAAAATATAATTTTAAATAAACATAAACAATCACACTAACTAGTCAGTAAATAATTGAAAGTTAAAATACTTCCATAAGCACTGCTAAATACAACAGGCTTGTGGTCTGTCCATAGACCGTACAAACAGTAGCATTAGCTTGTCCTCCATTTTAAGTCAAGTCTGGACACAGGTGTGTTTGTCTCACTACGTGCTACACGATTTGTTTGTTTTCCTCTTGCTACTTTCATATTTATTTTCAGCATAGACTTAAAATGGGAGCGGCTCCAAAAATACTCCTCAACCAGCATGATTGAGCCTCCTATAGCCCGCGCTGAGTGCTATGGGGAAAGCCACGCCCCCTGCATCCACTGTTCAAGATCTATGGGCCTGTCTCACATCTTCAGGAAGACTATTCCAAATATTAGCAGCATAAAGCAGCCTCACCGTCCTGCAGGCTTCTTATGGTCAGTGTTGGTAACTCTGGGAACCAGCAAGAGTCCACTATCTGATGTTCTCAATGCCCAAGACGGTTCATATGGCACAAACATATCAGAGATGGCCAAATTATTGCATTTCCATGTAATAAAATGAATTTCTTTAACATTATCAGCGGGGCGCCTTTCAGGAATAATATGAGAAGAAAAACAGAAAGAGTTCAGGCTCAATGGAAACAAGTTTGAACAAATGCACTGCAACTAAACTGCTGTAAAATTGTGGATGTAAATGCTGGGCTCAGTCCCGAATACTTCTGTTGGGCTGAGCTGCTTACTCTGTGTCGAGGCACCGATTGGAGTGAATGTTTGTTTCTGTGGAGGACCAGCCCACTCTTGTGTCACATCTCATCCTGTCTGCCCCTCTGACTCTCCCACAACACTCCAAACAAACATGCACCTTGCTTCACAAAGTATAAGATCAAGAGAAAACAACGTGAACACACAGACTAATGAAATATGTATCGAAGCTGTAGCTAAAACCGTTTTATCATTGAACAAACATCTTAACAAAAAGCAAACATATAATTTTATGATTCCAATACTTCCTTGTTCAGATATACAGTATAATCCATTCTTCTAAACGAGGCGGGTCTCCAACATTTCTCTTGAGCTGTACTTTTACGAAATAGCAGAGGGATACTGTACAGTTAGTTATTCTTCAACACAAAGAAAGAAAATACAGTTAGGGTCCACTTAACACTTTATTGTGAAGTTTTTGGGAATGTGCATAATGCCCAGCCTGCTTTTTATATAACTTATGTATTATTACAATAACTATTTTGGAGGGCTATATGGAAAGAGGGTGGAGAAAGAGCTACTCCAGGAGCTCACAAGCTACAAGTTGGAGATCCCTGTTATAACTCTTACTGGTTTTTTTTACCACCAAAACATACATTACAGTAATATCCATCCAATTTTTCCCAGTGTAGCATAGTCAGGTCAACTCTGAGGTATGTACTTTTCTGACATGTTGATGAAGAGACGGTGTATTGAGTAGAGCGATTACTACAGCTACAAAGTACAATAAGATGTGCCAACATCTCTAATTGCCCATTTAGTCTGTACCCCATACTGGAGTGAAAATATGCCAGTCTTGTGGGAGGACTTTTAATAAGAACAGCCAGTAATACATTTGGAGATTAAGCCATTTCCCTAAAATGAAAGCTGTACAACGACAGGTAATGCTTGTCAATCTTATGCTCAGAAACCTAGTGCAGGGAGAGAGAACATTTAAAGAAGAAAATAAAAATCAATATCTGAGTAGAAAGCGTCCAACTGTCCTCCTCCACTTCACAGCGTAGGCTTCAGAAACATTTTTAAATTCACCAATGCAACCCAATGACCTCATTACATCACCAATAATCTTTAATGCAAACACTGAAACACAGAATCAACACTAATGAGTATGTTTTTCAATATTCAAATCCTCAATATACATAAATGCACAAAAGTATGAAAAGAAACTAGTGGAGTGTAACAATCTCTCTTTAAACATGGAGAGACGAAGCACACTCTTGTGGACTTTGGGAGAGCGCACATCCAGCGTTCTACACACACTCTCCATCACCGAGAGAAGACATCAGTGGAAATGACAGCATAGCGACCTGTTGTGACATTTTTAATCACATGATTTGCCCGTTTCAAACACATCCGAGGGCAGCATTCTGTTCGCGTCACGTTGAGTATCAGTACGGCTCAATTTGGCCCAGAGAGATGTGGTTCCAAAATGAGCCCTGGTCCGACACACTACCACCACGTCAAAAAGCATCAAAACCAAAGGGTAGATGCATTGGGCCGTTCGGGTGATGATCTGTATGGTTATTTTTCCTGTTGATTAATTCAAATACATAAAGCAAGAAAGAAAAGGGACATCGGGGAGCATAGAATCCACCGAGGCACTGGTAATGTCTTGAAAAATTAAAGATACTCCTGTGCTCTGGATTAAAAAACAATAGCAATAATAACTGTGTGGCCAAAAGATTGTGTTCATGAGCCTATGGTTTTAAATTGAGGTGGAGGGCAGTTGAACATTCTTTGGCAGTAATATGGTAACTGTCAAAATGCAGATTTCTAGTCTTAGCTTATTGCTCATTTCTGTGTAATTCCCGGGTTTATCCACATCAAACAAAAACAGGCTCAAAGTTATGTGTCTTCACAAACACGTGCCTGATGTTGGCCAGAAGAAAGGACTATGAAATACTGGTCAAGGATAACATTTGTCAATTTTCTTTTCGGAAATTTCTGGCAAAAACTGTTGCATTGACATCTGCTATAACTCTATAACATGAAGGTAACTTATTCTATAAAGTTCCAGGATGATATGTGAAGTGGTCCATTTAAAGATCGCTGACTCAAATCTGAAAACTGCCATCAAACCCAGGCGTTTAATATTCACTTTAATAAACACAGGGAGGCAGGCTGTACTTAGCCCTGTGAGAACTGTTTTAGAAGGCACCCTGCTAATGGTCTCTTTGATGAGGAAAAGGCTAAAGGGACCTTAAACACACACACACACACACACACACACACACACACACACACACACACACACACACACACACACACACACACACACACTCAGACACATTGCCAAGCGCCGCACCACTGCACTAAGCCTTGGAAAAACTTCAGCTTCAGAGCTCCAACAGCCCCAGTCGAGTCTCAAAAAGCCGCTGGCAGAACAGAGCAAAACAGAACGGGGATTGAGAGAGAAGAGCGGGGCTGTTTCTCATCTCCTTTCAAATATTTCTATAGTAGTTTCTGACGCACTAGCTCATCAAAAAATCACCAACACTTCACTGGTGTGAAGTATGAGCACTTTGCTAAACTTTTTATCATCTGAAAGGAGACATGTGATTAATATGTGATCAATGAACTCGGTGTGGGTCTGCTAAATTATACATTATGGAACCATCAAAGCGCAAAATTATGCATGTTTCCAACTGTTCACATCGGCTTGAGTGTTTATATTGACCAATGAGAGACTTGGAGGCAAAGGCAGTGAGGATGGCCCATTCTCTGTAAATGAATCAGGAACAACTTCACTTGGAGACAAGATCTTTTACAAATTACAAACTTATTAATGTTGCAAGTGTAGGACACAAATCAGAAAACACAAACCGTAAAAGATAAAGATTCAATCAGGAGCATTCTTAGTGAAAAGTTTTGAAGGATAATTTTGATACAGGAAGTGTGCCTTGGTTTTTCTTTGCTCGCAGTATTTACTCCCTAAACACCAACGAGCACCTTTGTCACAGAACAATTATTTGACATATCTGAGTCATTTGGAATTGTACTTTTTGAAAACGACAGGTGCGTAATGTACATACAAGTACACAAAGGCAAGTGAACATAGTAAAGGAGACAGGAGTTCACTCATACGCCAAACTTTTCACATCAGGAACCACCTTGAAAAATATACAGCTTCCCAAATACAGTTGTGCCAAATAAGTTTACACACTTTACACAAAAGGTTCTACTGTGGCATCTGAAAGTTTAAAATAACATTTAGACAAGCCTGATGCATTTTGGAAACAAAAAAAAGAGGTCTAAATGGAACTTTTTGGCCATAATGAGCAATGGTACGATTGAGGTAGAAAGGGCACCAGCTTTCATGAAAAGAACACCATCTCTAACTATTGAGTATGGGGCTGGGTCCTTCATGCTTTGGGCTTGTTTTGCAGCCATGTGCCCAGGGAACATATGCTTAGAGGAAGAATGAATAAATTCTGGGAGAAAAACGTAACACCATCTGTGAAAAAGCTGGAGTGAAAAAGTGGATGACTTCTCACAATGGATAATAATCCTGAACACACCTCGAAATCGATGAAGGACGATCTCCAGAGGTGCAGTCTGAAGGTTTTCCTATGGCCTACACCCTCTGCTGACCTAAACATCACTGAAAATCTGTGGATAGACCTTCAAAGAGCAGCGTGTTCAAGTCAGTCCAGAAACCTCTCAGTTCTGGAAGAGTTTTGTTATGAAAAAAAGGCAAAAGTCTATAGTCTTTTTTTTACATATTAAGGGAATGTCTCATGTGTAACTTTATGCCTTTGGGAGTTCATTTGAGCCTCCCCTGGCTAATTTATTCATGATAATCTAACCCTGGGGAAAGATGGACCTAAACCTGGACTAAATTATGACTAAACTGCGTGCAATCCGTAAACCTGACAAAAACCCAATCTTACACGCATTACTAAAGTACACATATGAAATTGTGTAAACTGGCAGAGGACCCTGCGTACCACAGTCTGAGAACCCCTGTCTTCGATCCTTCTGATCCCCCTCGTTGAATGTGTTTGTCTGGTCTGGAGCAGAGCAGCCCCTGTACAGACAGACGGAGTGATGCCATCTTTCGCACACGACACAGCAGTAAATTGCCTCGCCGCGGGAACATGGACGCAGCTCCGAGTCGGCCCAAAGTGGACTTACAAGAGCAGCGCCGAAGATGAAAAGGGATTGATTGCCAATGATAGAGCGAGCCGCGAGAGAAAAGTGACGGAGGAAGTGCGTGTGATTGAGAAAAGGAGCAGAGGGAGGTAACCCATTCCGGCAGTTTACGCTCATTAGCCCAGCTCCGGCTTTGAAGCTTTATATCACAGCAACAAGCTTAACGGAAATATGCATGTCAAGTTTACTCACATTTAAAAGCATTTAACTATTTGTTCTCTGACTAATGGCTTATAAAGATTTCTGTTGGTGTGCTTTCAAAGTGTGTTGTAATAGTAATGTGTTGGAATAGTCCAAAAACAAAATTATTCTTTGTGTAATGATGACAGAAGCTGCTAGCCTCCACAGATCCCCCGTATCCAGCCAGAGCTCATTAAACGCGGATAAAGAAGAATCAAAGGTGTCAAAGTTATAATAATATGGTCCTAGTTCCAAGAGCGGAACTGGTCGGTCGGTGAGAGAAGTTACAATGTGTGTTCTAAATGGTACAGGATTCGAGAGAGAGCCTTCCTCAATTTAGCATCTATGAGTGGACCGATAATAAACGTTTGCGATAAATGATGTGGTGGTTGGAAGCAGGGTCCCAGACGCTCCAGCTTTTGAACAGAAAGTAGGAGTAGCTGTTGGGCCAGGACTAGGGATGGGTATCCAGTACTTTAACGATACTTGGTTTACGATACAGATACCTGAACGATGCCTTTACTAAATTATTTGTAATCTACGCAAAGATAAGTTTAAATGACCCAAATGAATCTTATTTATCAAAATTTGAGCTGTTTGGACGAGATAGGTTTCAGTGGCTCATTTGACCTAATCCTAACCACTCGTTCTAAAGTGTTTTTGACTTGTTTCAATAGATTTCTACTTATTTCCTTTTTTATTTTAATTTATTTGCCAATGTGGTAAGATCTGCCAATCTGGTCCTTTTGGCAGTTTTATTTTCCTAATTCAAGCGAGATTACCTTAGAATCAGTAGAATTTGTCATGAAATAAACCAAATAATGTAGATGATGTCTAATCTAGTCAAAACTGCTCTAAGACTAATATTCTCAAATCAAGTCATTTATACTTGTGCTTGATTTTTTGTTTTGTTGTAGAACCATAAACAGAACAATAATGGTCATTTATTCAATAAAATACTGTTTCTTTTGGTGGTTTTTCATTTATTTGAGCTGAAACGCCTAAGTCACTTTCTTTAGTGCAGTCTCAAGACCCACCAGGCAGAGGAATTTGCTTTCTAAAGAATTTTGTTCTGTTTTTGGTACCAATTTCTTTTCCGACTGTACCCAGCCCTAGCCAGGACAGATATTTTGTTTGACTACTGTCCAAACATTCACAAAAAAGAAACATTATATGTATATTTTTATATTAATTGTTCTTTTGAGACTCTTCCTATGGCAACATTATGTAATTATCATGCAAAGATGGATATCTCTGCACATTGGATTATTTAACCTGTCCAGTGGCTTCCAGTGTTTTGGGTGGAACACTGGACGATTAACCTCAGGTCATAAAATTCTCACGATTAACGTAACGTGAGCTTTTATAACCACGGTAATCGTAAAGTCGGTTAATCTTGACATCCCTACGTGTGACTACAGCTCATTTTGTGAGTCGTGGCACCGGCAAGAGCACACACACAGACGCAGAGAAGAGGGAATGCTTTGAAAAAAAGTTTTGATCTAAAGGGAGCATTTTACTGTGATTGGTGAGATGCAGGTGCAGTTATTACATTTTAAGTCAATTATCTTCCAGATGAAGCAGAGCCACAGATGGAGGTGAATTTACATGAATAAAAAGAATAGAATCGCTTTACATGAATTTGCCCCGTTCCCTAATATAACGTTATCGCAATATTTCTCTTTTATATCGTGATATAAATGTTGCCCCTATCGCCCTGTTTGAAACATTTCCACTGCCTCTTCAGAGACATGTCATGCAAATAGACAAAGCACTCAATGCTTGTCATAATAGTTGACTTCTACAGAACGCTGTGATGTATTTTGTTGTGCGCACAATAATACAAGCACAGCTCCCATCCTGTGACTTGAAAGGATCGATGGAAAACAGTGAAAGACAAATGTCCAGGAAAAAGGCAGTTCCGTTGAAAGACGGCGTCAGCTCCTCTTATATAATGAGAGATGGGTATCACAGTTACATAACCGTGAAGAATGACAGATATCTCTAACACCATCAGAAACCCGTCTTACACCCAGGACGCAGAATGAAAGCTCGAGACATGCTGTTCACAAGACATTTTTTTTACTTTCCAACCTCAAGCAGGTGAATCATTTGGGAAAAGAAGGTCAACGGCTGCAACTTAAATTAAAATGTAATCAACCTCGTGCTACACTGTAAAAGTCTGATTAGACTTGAATAAGATGGATGGCATTTAAATAAAGCTGTCACTTTTTATCTAATGCCTGAGAGTGGCTGACTGCGACACGCTCCAGGTGTTTTAGAAACCACAGTATTTTGTGGCATTCATTCGAAATGTATATTTATAGTTAGTCGTGAAGGAGGAAAGAAATTACAGTTAACACTTTTATCTGATACTGAAATAGTTCCATTGCAAAACTGACAGACTTTTGGCCAAAATGTTTGTCAGCATTTGTTACCCAATAAATAGTGTGTAGTGTACTTACTATCATGTATTACTATACAATAAGCACTAGTTGTAGTAGTTGTACCGTGTTTTATCCTCATCATTAGTGATTTAAACAATTGGAGGTTGTGTAATAAGGTATATTTTATCACTTCCTTTAGGGAAATTTGTTCTCTGCATTTGACCCATCCTCGATGCTGCTGAGGCAAGAGAAAGGAAACTATTTATAGCACCTTTCACAGATAATATCACAAGTGCATCACAACAACAATAAAATACACAAAACAAGTAATATAGAAACAAGTAATATAGAAACAGTCAACTAAAAGCTTGACTGAAAAGAAGAGTCTTCAGCTGCTTTTTAAAGTCGAGAGAGACAGAGGAGAGACAGAGGAAGATCGTTCCACAGTTTTGGAGCTACAGCTTTAAAGGACAAGTCTCCTCTGGTTTTAATTCTGGACCATGAGGAGGTTCTGGACCATGAGGAGGTTCTGGCCCGAGGACCAAAGGGCGACCAGAGGTGTAGGCGCACAGCAGATCAGAGATATATTTGGGAGCCTGACCATGCAAAGCTCTAAAAGTTAAAACTAAAATCAAAAATCAGTTTGAAATTTAAGGGGGATCCAGTGCAGGGAAGAAAGAACTGGGGAAACATGAGTCCGTCTGCTGGATCCCGTTGAAAGCCTCGCTGCAGCATTCGGAACCAGCTGAAGTCGGTTTAGAGCAGATTTGTTGAAACAAGTAACCCATCAGGAGCACTGGGCACCAGATCTTCAGCCCAGCTATTAATCAGGATCACCTGGCTCGAGGATTTACCCTATTGTGCATGTTTTGGGGTGATGGCTAACCGCTCAGACACCACCATTCTGACCTGACTCCTAATCATCAAGCCATGGCAATGAACCTACTTGATGTTTTTGAAGGGTAATCTACACTGACATCAAAATTAATAAAATATTACAGGTTAACAGACTCTTGACATCAAATAACCATCACTCATGAAGCCACTGGAGTAACTTTTGGGTCACCTGCCTTCACCAGCCGCAGCTCTATGTTCACTCACAGCTGAATAGAAAACGCCTCCTAAGACATTTCAGCCGACATCAGCACATATATCTGTGGACATTGACATGGAAGGGAGATCGTAGAGAAAAATCAAACAGCACACGCATCCGCACTAAAATAGCCCGCCATGTCTCCTCCATGTATTTCCCCCAAAAGACGGAGCAACCACCAGACAAAGAGCACAGTCAATAATTCAACACTGCTGCAATCCATTACGCTGCATTTATTATACATCGTGTGGCCAGAGACATGCCACGCAAGCCTGAGCACAAAATCTGCCCGCTCTGAGTCACATACAAGCAGTACATCACGTAAAACGAAGTGACTGGCACCGGCGCGAGTGAGAGGAACCCACACAGAAAAACATGGGAGATCGATGCACGACTCCTTCTCACCTCCCAAACGTGACAAAATGGAAAGTCTGCCACGTCACTGGAGTCATGTGGGTTAAGGAATGGTTTCATGTGCCATCGATGGCAGTGTGGGGATACCAGGCTTTAAAGATTGTGCATCCAAATGAAAAGTACTACGTATTATGTTTAGTAATGATAGTCGACCCACAGGGGGATTCTATACGCAAAAATGAAAATGAAAAGAGATTGTTTAAACATTTACACAACTGATTGTTTTGTGAGGGTTTTATATTCCTAAATACTGAAATATGAAGCAATATTGGTTGTGTTCATTGACTAGAATTCTGTTTCTGTTGGGGGTGAGGTGTCAGTACAACTCTATGGGAGAGAAACAGTTTTTGAAATAAATTTTCAAAAAGAAAATGTCCAAATGTTTTCCCTGCTCATTATTTGATAGTGATTGGATTCACAAACCTGCCATGTTATTCTTATGGATGAAAGTCCTTTCTACTGAACTATTGGATCTTTAGAATGTGATGTGGAAGTTTTGTGTTCCATAATATCAGAGAAAGTTCAAATAAGTCCCTGCCAATGATCCTTCGGTGCTGGGTGAGGATTCGATGGTGTGAATAAATGTGAGGGACACCACAGGCCGTGATGAACGCTGCTCGCTCACCTCCATGCTGGTGAGGTTACATCGGTGAGTCCCAGCGAACCAGCCGCTGTTGGAGCACTGGTCAATGTCCACATCTTGCAAGTTCACGTCCACACGCACAACGCCCCTGAGCGAAGGGAGGAAACACAACACATGAGACACACTGTCGGTTTAAGAGACTGTTCTGAAAATTTTAAATGATAAAAGAGAGACGGACGGAGAGAGAACTGCCTTATAAATCGATAGTGATGAAAGGTGATGATGACGAGCACATGGAAAGTGAAATGCCAACCATCAAACATGAGGTTATTATAAAGGAACATGATAAGTGAGAGCTGGAGCGAGCCAAGGCTGTAGTTGCAAAAGGATCAGAATACAAAGAATTGAGTCACTGGTTCAATAAGATCAAAAGTGACACGACAAGAGGATATGGAGCAGAGCTACTCAACAATTCTCCGGTGTTCAGAATGGAATAGCATGGAGCAGCAGTGACACAAACGTACTGTATATAGTATTGTTTCTATCGTACGATGCGGTCAATATTGCAGTTTATGGCTAGGCTTATAATCCAGATGAAAATGTACTGCATACTCTGTGCTGATGCCAAACCTGGATAAGAAGCTACTGAGAAGAGACCAGTGCAATAAGGCAGTAGCTTCAAATCCCAGCTTCCATAACTCAGACCACTCAGGGTGAATAAGGGGAAAGCAATCTGTGCAGGACTTCACTTATAGTAGATATCACTAGAGTAGATATGAGTCATTGTTTGGTTGTTATTAATAAAACCTATAAGATAAAGCCTAAATATGATGTTGTTCTGAGAAAGAAAACAGGCTGCCTATATCTTTTTGTGCAGGCGTCTAAAATAAATGTGTTAGCTTGGTTCGCAGCGACTGGGTAATTTCCAAACCTTGCATTAGATTTGATCTTCCTCTTAATAATCTTCCTGTTTTAACTCCAAAGCCCAGATGGAGCAGAGGCTTCTTTAAGTTTCACACAGGAAGAGCTGGTGGAACTGACTTGATCATCTACACTGGCTTATGCTTTGCTATCCCGAGCCAAGGCTTGGACTATTTATAGAGGCAACATCGTGGGTTGAAAATAAGGAGAAAAAGCTATTACCAAAGCAGATGAGGTAAACAGAAAAAAAATCACGATGCCCGCTGAGAGACACTCCTTTGAAATGACCATATCAAATTTGATTGATTCATAATGAACACATTTGCTTAATGAATCTATCCACACTTAACAGTTAACCCTTAACACCTGTCTGTGTGGGTTCTCAGTCGTACAGGAGGTGTCCATCGTAGGCAAAGATTCTTCAGTCTTCATCTGTACTCTGTAGTCTGTGCTCTGTAGTCCTACACTTCAACTACAGAGTACAGATGAAGACTGAAGAACCTTTGCCTATCAGGAGCCAGGTGAGGAGTCTCTCCATGGAAGATAACACACATTTACTGTAGGAGTGCTAAAGAAGGCCAAAGGTCAAAGTGGTACAAATGAAAGTGCAGATTTTCCTTGCCATAATATTGTTATACAAACAGGGCCGGCCCAGCCTAATAAGCATACTATGCAGCTTAGGGCCCCTAGACCACCAGGGCCCCACCAATAGTGTACACATTTGTACCACAGGTGTTGTGTGCCTCATAAATTTCCCTCAAATGTCTCCTCAAAATAACTAGTAGTTGACTTTCTGGTACAAACATATTCTGGATCAAAGGTGGGGGAATTGACTGTGTCTCATCTATCCAAAATAAAACTGAATTTCATGAGTTTAGGTGTAATGGGATTTTATGTGACCGTATAAATAATTAGACGAGTCGTTCAGAACAAATCGGAAACATTTTTCCGAAAGCTGCTTTCCAGTAATCACGTGTTTGAATCCAGACATCAGAAACACTATTTCAGTGGTGACAGTGGCAGCGGCGTGGCAGCTGCATTTTGACAGGTCTGTATGATGTGAAGTGTACCTGCCTCTGAAGTGCTCTACACACCATCTGTTTGTCCCATCAAAGCCACAGCTGAGCATGAGTGCCTACACTGGCTGTCCTTACTCTATGGAGAGATAATGCTTTAAGTTTGACAGCCCACTCATTGTTTTTGCAGTGTTTTTAAAATGACGTTTCTGGGGATTTAACAGCTGTATTGCCACAGTAACAGGCACTGTCAGTTTCTATGTTACTGCATAGACTTTAACAGTAGTGTGTCTCACCTGAACTCTGGTGCAGAGTTATTCTTGAGCCCATAGAAGCCTGCAGAAAGAGTGAGTAGCCAATAGGGCACAAACACCCCGTGTTCACACTCCAAGTAAGGGGCAGACCATTTGATCTGGTTCTTATCCAGGAGGTAACTTCCACCTTTAGAGCCTGACACGTCCTGAACTTTTCTGTGAGTGAGGGGTCTCCTCCCGTCTCTGAAGTCATTAAACCAGTCTGACTCTGGACTCCTGCTCCTGAGGCGTCGATGAGCGGACGCTGAAAGATCTTGAAGCACCACGTCCTTCTCGGTTCTAGTCGCCTGTAGAAAAACATGAGGACCTGGTGCCTGTGACTCTGAGTGAAAAGTAACAACTGCTCTGTGGATTTTTGGATCCCCTTCTAGGATGCTTTCCACCAGTGCGTTGTACCAGTGGATGTCCCGGCGCACACTGTGCTCCTGAGACCTGTTAGTTTGGAGGATCGCGTTTAAGAAGTTGGTGGCATGCGCAACTGTATCCAAGATGCTGTGGAGGGAATAGTGCGAAGCCACGTGTAGGCCGCCTCTCAGGCTGCTCAGCTCGTACCTCCTCGAGCAGTTTACCTGCCTAAGCGCCGAGGAGTCCCCCGTGTGCAGGAAGGCGGTCACCACTCTGGGCAGGTCCTCTTCAATCTTGTGCGCCACTACTGCGCGCTCAGTGGCTGGGATATAGGCGTCGTGCGTGGGGTTGTGGGGCGACTCCTTGTAAATGTTTTGAGTGCTGAAGATCGGCGGGTTCTTGTCATCTCTGTCATTGTCTGACCACTCCACGTATCCATAGTTTGAAGCCCAAACAATCACTGTCTGCAGCAGCAGGGTAAACACCAGAGCCATGGTTCCTGTTCACGCGCGCTATCAAGGATCCCTGAACAGTTGGCGAAGTGTGGCAGACATGACCAAAACCACAGCGATCAAAAACATTCAAATAAGCGGAGTGATGAGTCCATTGCCATGAACATTATATCCACATTTCATTTGAAAACAAGCTCACTCCCTCTTCAGCTCCCACGATCTTTCCCACATCCTTTGCTCCTTTACTCATCTCTGTGTTATTGTCTGTAATCCACCAACACGTTTTGTTTTCGCTGCCGTCCGTGCATGTCTCATCTTCAGATCCATGTGAGAGGTCTGCGATGACAAGCTGCACGCCAAATGTTCCCGAAGCCCCGTCCCTCCCAAAGAAGGAGGAATGGGCCACTTCAAGTGTCGCCTGCTCATGTGTGGCTGCTCATCGCTGCCAGTCTGCCGGAGGGGGGCGGAGCGTGGGAAACACACGGGAGCTGTCCGGGACTGAAAGTGCAGCCAGGCTGCTGATGCTGAGGAGGATGGTGATGATGGAATAGCAGCATAGCAATTAGAGTGACACTAAAAATAGACTCACGTTTATGAGGAAGCGCACACATGACACGCAAGAAAACTAGAAATCATGGTCAGTCGGCTCTATAAAATCAGTATTTTGAATGGGTTCTTTGAGTACACCTATCTCATTCTTGTGTTGACTGCAGTTCAGGCACCCACCACTAGATGGAGTCAAGAGCTACTCATGTGCATCGCTCACAATCATGCATCAGCATTTAGCAACACACCCACAAATCAGCATACAGTACTCTGCTTTCATAGAAGGACTTTAACATTGAGATTTGAGCCTTCCAAAGTGATGATACCATCATCATCCTCCTCCTCCTCCTCCTCCCAGGATGGTTAGCCGCATGCCATAAAGAGGAGGAGATCACATAACGTCAGTCAATAACCAATAGTGAGCAACTAGGGCTAGGTACTCTTAAATGATACCAGTGAGGTATCGAGAAAAAAAAGGTACTACCTAAAAAATAATGAAGGTAGGCTACTACTGAAAAATAAATTGGTAGGCTACCAAAAACAGGATTTTCATGACATTTATGAAAATAAGCAAATAATGCTTATTTTCATAAATGTCATGAAATAAGCATTATTTGCTTATTTCATGACATTTTTTTACTGATTCTAAGGTAATTTCGCTTGAATTAGAATTGTTCTTACCCCATTGGCAAATACATTTAAATCAAAAAGGAAATAAGTAGGAATCTATTGAAACAAGTCAAAAACACCTTAGAACAAGTGGTTAAAGTTAGGTCAAATGAGCCACTAAAACTTAACTCGTCAAAATAGCTCAAATTTAGATAAATAAGATGTTTCTAAATAAGAAAATTCCTAGTCTGTCAAACCTTCATTGACAATGGCAATACATTCTATTCTAATTCTGATTTAAACTTATCTAGATATTTACTTTTATGTGTAGCTGAAAAATAATTTAGTATAGGTATCGGAAAAAGTATCGTTCAGGTGCCTGTATCATAAACCAAGAATCGTGAAAGTACTAGTATCAGGGAAAAAATGTACGATACCCAGCAAGAGCAAAGGACTACACCTCTAAAAGAAGTCAGCAGAGGGTATAGTTTGTACAAAAGCTGTATGAAGTGTCAGGTCACATGACAAAAACATAGGTTGTGCAAAGGCTCACATACTCTGTTGCCATGGCACTGGAGGTGATGGCTGTGGAGATCTCACTATGGGGTCCTTGCACCAAGTCCTGGCCTCCAGCAGCAACATGTGCAACACTCTAGAACACGTTTGACAATGGGAAAGGCAATATTGCCATTGAGATATCAGATAATGCTTTACATCCCTCAACTCGCCATAGTTTGAACCACTGTGCTCCACGTTTCCACAAAGTTGTGCTTGTGGGAAATATTTCATAATTATCAAATTAAGTAAGTAAGTAAGGTAAGGTATAAGGTATACTTTATTGATCCCCGTAAGGAAATTCTTCTCTGCGTTTGACCCATCCTTCGATGCCGCTGGGGCAATCTGTCAGGAGCAGTGGGCAGCCGTGTTGACGGCGCTCGGGGACCCATCTCCAGATGTGGAGCCAGGCTTATGGTCAGAATCACCTGGCAGGAGGATTTAACCTAACGTGCATGTTTTTGGGTTGATGGGGGAAAACGGCGCAGGGAGATGTACAGTATATACTAGCAAAACTGCATTGAGACAAAAGCACAAAAAAACATTTAATAATAAAGCAAACACTTCTCAATGTCCAGTTATATCAATATTCCACTTAGTTTGCAAAGAGAAGCTTGACGATGAAGCAGGATGAACTTCACCTCACAGAAAGTGCTCAGTAAAATGAGGCAAATAGCGCAGAGACACAAAGTGACTGCTCCCCCTCTGTTTCATCTTCCACAGCAGCCCAGCTTCCCCTGGCATAATGAATATTTGATGGGCGTTTGCTGCTTCATCGGCACGCTTTACAACTTGGGTCCGTACAACCACAGCCTTGTACCAGCCCCGCTCTCACCCACACCACACAGATCTTTTAAAATCCCTCTAAAGAGAACAATAAGAGGAGATTCTGTTTTATGTATTTCCTATATTCGACCAGAGTCATATGAGATGCAAGTGTGATCATGCAGATCATTTTTGGGGGAATATTTTTAAAGCATGCGTCAAAGTAAAGTTGTGGAGAACATTATTTAACCTCTTATACCCCACAGGACCCAAATTGGACACACAACGTGCAGTGGGCCCAAAATAGTTGACAAAAGCACCATCAAATACGAAAAATTTGACGATTCAATTGTGATTTGAAAACATAAAAACTCAGGTCCACTCCAAGTAAAGTCTGCAATTCTGATCATTTTTGGGGCAACGACAGATTTTTCTGAAAGGTTTAGAGATCCCTGCCTCCACTTCACCGAGTCCTGTGCAAATAAAGACCCAGAACATTATCTAACCCAGGGATGCTCAAATTCAGCCCTCCTCCCAGGAGTTTCATC
>OMNZ01096931.1:0-13488 GCA_900303255.1 Lesueurigobius sanzi | reverse complement strand
CAACCACTATTTCCCCTCAGTGCAGAATATTGCTCAGTAAAGTGTTATTCAATAAAATACTGAATCAGTTCCAGCATCATCCTCTGGAGATCACCAAACTAAACCTGAACATCATAGAGGAGCAATGAAAGGTGAAAACGGCCTTACCTTCAAAGGCAGCTGGTGCTAGTGCCCACTGTCAGCCCACTGTTCTTTTCTAAATGTTACACCTTTAAATGAGATGAAAACGTCTTGCTAATAGCTGTATTATTGATATGATATTTATATTATAAGCCATTTCTGATTTCAACTGATCAACTACTAGTCAAGTTATTATTTATTTGTTGTTCCTACAACTTGGATAAGCAACGAGACTTTTGTCAGGGACTGTACATCTACTACTAGGCAGATTTAGCCCTTCACATCACCATAGAGGAGCAATGAAAGGTGAAAACGGCCTTACCTTCAAAGCAGATGTACTCCGAGCTGGTGCTAGTGCCCACTGTCAGCCCACAGTCCAATTATGTCAGAGAGTCCTGTATTTCAGCTAAAGTGAGTTTTTCTTTGCTCCTGAACAATTTTCCTGGCAGTTGTTGAAGGTCATGTAAACGTTAGATCAGGGACATTTGAGTAGTTTCTGTTTCATTATGATTTCAAAAGAATAAACTCAGTTCTTTCGCAGTAAATGGCTTCGCACAACCACTAACCATGAGTGGAAAAGATCAAAAGGGTCCATCCATCCAAAAGGGTATGTAACCTTAAAGGTGTATGTAAACTTATGAGCACAACAGTATACTATTAAACTACACCAAAGCTGAAGACCATTGAACAAAAGAGCAGGCTGCACCTCCAATGCCTGTTACAGATCTAGTCGACATGAGAGAGGGGGCCGTGTGGAGGATGGGAGCTCTGACAGGGAGCGGATGCTGCGCTTTAGCGATGGAGGTCATGTGGAAGTTTGTGGAAGTGTTGAGCTCTCCACCTCACCATGGATTTTTAATGCCATGAGACCTAAACCAGACCCGGAGACCATCCGCTGCTGCACCCCTTCTCCGCCCCACGCCCTACTGCCTCTCCACCCCCTACGCCCCCCTAACAACCCCCATACCCACCCCCTCCTCACACAAGCCATGTACCAGGCATCAAGGAGAATTTTAGAGGAGTCTTCAAGTGTTCATGTGAAGGGATCAGAATTCCCCCTGCCTCATTTTTGAATAGAACATGGTTAGATTGAATATGCGCTTTAGTCAAGTCCAAATCACTAAATTAGAGTTATAGCGAAATGTAACTGGGGATTATTTTAAGACTAGCACATTTTCCCCCATTTTTTGATCAAATAAAAATGCATCATTGCTTTTTTGGACACTCAAAGACACTTCCCATTGCATTATTCATTCACTCCTGACGATGGTCCACCCTTGATGGTAAGCTACAGCTGCCCTGGGGTCGACTGATGGAGGCGAGGCTGCCAAGCTTCACCATCAGCCCATTCGACCACCACTCACTCACACACACACCACATACACACAAGGAAGGCGGGTGAAATTAAGTGTCTTGCACAAAAGCACAAGGACCGACTGCGCCTAAGTTTTGGGAAACTGTTGAATCAAAAACTAGACATGGTCTGTAGAAATGAATCAACATTCTAGGGATATACATGATAGTAAGCTATAGCCAACAATCATAGCTGAGAAATACATGTTTGATATACACTAGCTATGTCTTTCAATGTCTATAATAATAAAATTAATTTACATTTTTTGTTTGTTGCTTTCACATTTGACATTGTGCCGACCGGTCATGCTTACTGGGGCAATTATCACTCAATTATAATAATAAAAAAAATCCCAAATTCGTCTCATTTTGCATAATTATAATAGCACAAACCACCCCCACGTACTTGTATAAAACAGTCATATTAGGCTCACACAAATGTCATATTTGTTCGCCCTAATTGTTTATTTCCTGCCTTTTAATTAAAGTGTCTAATTACCTGCCAGTGACATGAGTGGACAGTCCATTGCTTGGTATTTTAGCTCTTGCTTTGTAGAAAGAGGGGGAAACAGTTAGAAACACTGCTTTTTGTATTATTTTATGTGTGTGTGAGCTAAGATTATGACAACGCAAACAGACCTGAAACATGCATAACAGGCTAAAACTTTCAGCTCAGGGCTTCTGAGCAACCCTTGATAAGATCTAGATCTGACTAATTGTCCCAGTGACATTGAAGGATGGGACAAGTTCAGATGATTACAATTCACACGGTTTTCCAATGGTTTTCGCTTAATTTTGCATATTCAATACAAGGAAACAGTGACAATATGTCATATATATATAAAAAACAAATCATGTAAATGTATTGAATATATTGAATATATGAATATAATATATTTTAGTAGTGTAGAGTATGTATATAATATTGTTTAAATTGTAAGTCACGGTCATGGATGCATCTACACTTAATCAGTCTAGTATAAAACTGTAACATCAGCCTGCCCAGGGGCTACAGGTGGAAATAAGCATTTTTCCTATAACCTGGTACAATGCATGTTTCCTTTGTGTCAATGTTAAATTGTACACTGTCCTTGTACAAATAAAATACATACCAGACCATACTATACCACCTAAACGTGGTGGAGGGTTTTTTGAGTGCCGAAATGATCCTAGGAGCTATGTTGTTTGGGGCATCATGCCCCTAGTAGGGTCTCCCATGGTCAGACCAAGAGTGGTCGCCCAGAGGTGAAGGAGCACCGTGGAGCTGTCCTTCCATGGACCCACCACCGCGTGATCCGGGCTGTTTTAACATGCCACCTCTCCTTTAACCTTGAAACCTTCCTGCCAGCTCTCTCTCTAAAACTAGTTATTGAGACATAATTGTGTAACATTATTAAAATTCCAGGAAAAAGACACAATGCATTTGGACCTCGAGCTGCACTTTGGGGATTCCTTATGTCAAGTTATAACAATGAGTTTCAGAATCAATCATCAATCAATAAGTCAAATTTTTTTGTTGGTTCAGAATATTTAATTTTGTTTACTAGCCTGTCTGTGGTTGAACTGTATGGGCATAAAACAGGGGACTGGGAGAATTAGCATTTTGTGAATTTGTTAAACTATTACATTTAGCATTAAAAAAAAAAGCATTGCAGCTGGGTGTTGTTTTGTAAGACAAATAATAGGCGGGTGCAGCTTTACGGCTTTGAACAACAACAAAAGAACTCACATAGTGCTTCTAAGGACACTCACAGACACTTAAAAGAATGGCACTATTTTTAAAAAGCCCTATCAAGTTAAACATTAATAACCGTAACCTTGTGCAAGTGAATATTTCCCATTTTCTTTCCGTGAAGGTAATTTGATAGAGCTTTTGTGGAGCAGAACTTGGAGGTAATGCAGTGCGTCTGGGCCCAGCAGTGATCGGGAGGCGGAGGGCGTGTTTGTGTTAGTCAGTCTGTTTGTGTGAGAGCATGCACTGGGCAGGTGTGTGTTGACAGAGGTGACTGTTTTCTCTCTCCATATTTTTACACATAACCGCATCACGCCCACATTAAAACGCACACGTGTCATACAAACACTTCAGATTTAGTTTTTTCCTTATTCCATATCTCAAACTCAAAACCTGATTGGACACAAGTGTTGATGAGCTAACACTGTGCATTTACTGCTCGACCTGGAAAGATTAATCTGTAGTCCTAAATGGAAGCATTGGAGCAATATTAGGTCAAAATTTATTCTGGCTCCCTCCATTATGGAGCATTTCCCATTCAAACTGTCAATCTAACATCCATGTATGCAAGGTTTCAAATACATATTTCATAATTAATATTTATTTGTATAGAGACAAAAGAGCGGTTCAGAAGCCCCTTATGATGAGACCATCAAGACCAGCTACGTCACCCAGAGGAGTGTCGTGAGGCCGTCCTCCTGTGGACCCACCACCTGCAGGAGGAGCCATAAGGGACTGGTGCAATGTAAGCAGGAATATCAACGGATAAGCGGAAGAAGATGGATGGATGTATAGAGACAAGTATGTTACATGAGCTATAATCAGGGCCGACCCTAGCCAATTTGGTGCCCTAGGCAAGATTGGACTTGGGGGTGTTGTTGGGGGTCTGGGGGATACTATCGACAAAACATGTTTTCAATAAATGATTAATAATAATGAGCACTGTAATAATTCAGCACACGCTTTTATAATGGTACAGTTTCAGTGCCCTCTGCTGGACAGGTGTGGAATTAGTTCTTTTTTTGTAAATTTAGGCCGCGGCCGGATGAAATCATCTCGCGGGCCGCATCTGGGCGGCGGGTCGTATGGTTGGCACCCCTGGTATAAGCTATTGAAAAACAGCATCACATTCAGTTTAATCCAGGGAGATGAGACGAGAGGTTCCGACAGCACTGAGGAGAGGGGCGGAGCTACAGCTGAAGAGGGGGTGGAGCTACAGTTGCATCACATGCAGTAGAAGGTGCACTTCTGACATGAATGTTTAAACTACTACATTTCAACACGATGTTACAAAACTCCCCGGAGACGCAGGAGGACCAGAGGGCTTGTTGTAAAGCTTGAAACTTCTAGTTTTCAGCTCCCTCATCAAGAAGGCCCAGCAGAGGATGTTCTTCCTGCGCAAACTGAGGAAAGTCAACATGCCGGCCAAGATGTTGGCTCAGTTTTACAGACCACCATCGAGTCCATCCTCACCTCCTCCATCACCGTGTGGTACGCTGGCGCCACCACTAGGGACAGATAGAGACTGCAGCGCATTGTGCGTGCTGCTGAGAAGGTGACTGGTTGTAAACGTCCGGGTTGCACAAACCTCAAACCGAAGAAAATTTGTAGTCTGTGAAACCTTTCATTGACAATGGCAATAAAGACTATTCTGATTATGTTTCTATCATCTTGCATTCTTCTTATGATGGTTAACTAGAGCTAAACTAAGGAGCACTTGAAGGTTGAAGAGGCTCTCTTCCGATTATGCCTTGGGTATATGACATAACACATTGTGATATGATCCCTGTGACGTTCAGCTTTTTTGGTGATATCATTATATTGTGATTTTGTTTGTATTTAATGCAGCTCTATGCACAAACTTCACCACTCACATCTTCTGCTGCTTGGCCTTGTCAAGCTTTGAGCTAGCAATCATTGTGAAGTGAGAACTTTCATGAGAAGGAGATGGCTTTAGTTGTAGGCAACACACAAATGAATCATGATAAAATCAAAATCGAATTCTTGGTTAAATTGTCCCCCACCTCTACTTCTAATAATGCTGAGCAACATCTCAGTAGCAGTGGTCTTTTTCCAGATCTTGATAGGACTACATAGCCGAAGATTGCCTGTGTGCCTGTTTTAGGTTGATGAGGACACCAGAGTCACATTCAGAAAATAAACCACCAAGAATGTGGAGAATATGCAGAGTTGACTCGCTTCCCTGCAGTGTTGTTTTGTAGTAGTAAAGCTTCGGCGCATAAACATTGTGTCAATTAATGAAAAGATGCTACAACTGTCTGCCAAATCATTTTTAGTGCAACAAACTTTTGTGTTATCTGCTCTGCTGTTGTTTGTCGATTCTTGAGTTCAATTTGTGTGAATCTGTGTAAAACTGTGTAAAGAAAAAGATCCAGCTTTTTTCAAACTGGGAGGCGGTTGGAACCTAAGAGAGCCGTTCAAAAGAGCTAATTCGGTCCTGTCACATCACTACTCAAAATTTTTTGAGGAAGCCCATGTAAACATTTTCGACAAAGCTCTAATAATTTGATAATATCCCCCTTTAACTACTTGAAAGTGAACTTTTTTGTTTGCATTGATCTATAAACAATACTAGTATGACTTCCTTGGCTAAGACTAAGTTCATGTGGTCTTTAGCCTACCATAGCAACAACACTGTACCTCAAATCTGCATGGGGGTCTTTGCAGCTCGCGTGCATGCCTCCACTGCTGAGTAGGTATTGTTTTCTCCGCTGCCTCTGATGGCGCAATTTGGCAGGCGGCTCGGGGAGGGGACGTTAATGCGGATCTAATGAGTCGGCGGGCCCCGGGATTGAGAAGTGTATCTGTGCGGTAATGTGAGGAGATGGGCCCGTGCCGCCTTGAGGGATTATGGCTCCGAGCAGCGCTAGATGGGAGAGCCCAGGAAAGGACACTTCTCTTCCCTCTGCGCGCACACTCATTTCCCCAGAGCGCGGCCCGGCGACACACCCGCCTGGGAGTAATTGATTTCCGCACAGGGCCCTGTTGTGTGGCGAGGCAGAGAGGGGAGGATTTGAGAGTTGCGCACACCTACATGGAGAATTACACTGGCACACGAGGATTAGGTTGGCAGGGAGTGGAGCTCAAGGCTGGTACTGAAGACGAATGGCATTTAGGGCAGTGCGTATTTACTGAGGGGTTAGCGGCCCTTCCTCACAGCAAGAAGGGCCCAAGTTTGGTTACTAAGGCGAGGTGAGGGGCTTATAAGTGGCACCGTGGGGCAATCGTTAACACTCTCACCTAGGGTTACCGTTAAACAATACCAGCATGGTATCGAAAAATGTTTTTAAGTGCTAATGGTATAGGAAAAATGTACCAAAAACATATTTTCTTTTAGATAGCAAGTTTGGATGTCTGGTGGGTCCTGAGACAGCACTAAAGAAAGTTACTTGGTTGTTTCAGCTGATTAAAAAATGAACAGAAATAGTCTTTTATGGAATACATGGCCATCATTGTTCTGTTTTATGGTCCTGGATGACCAATAACTTAGTATAGGTATCAAAAAAGTATTGTTTAGGTACCAGTAATGTAAACAAAATGTTGTTAAACTACTGGTATTGAAAAATTGAACAGTACCCAGCTCTACTCTCGCGACACAGCAAGGAGATCCTGAGTTGGATTATCATTATATGTTCTCATCATAGCTGACGTTCCCCAGGTTCTCCAATTTCCCCAAACTCCAATAAAGGCAGCAAGCACAGTCAAAGCAACCTAGAACTAAGTCAGTATCTGATTAAACAACATTTTTTTGGTAATTTGGTTGTACAAGTTATAAATCACTACATTATCTGTGTTGCCTCTGCCTGAATAACAGGTCAATTGCAGACAAATTTCCATACTTGGACAATAAAGTGCCTCATAAAAACATTAAACAGCATCAGGGTATTAGTAAAGAACGTGCTGAATCCTAAAACAGTGTAAGAGAGTTGGGTCTTACAATACAAAGTTACCTGACTCACCACAGATTTTCTTTTCATTTTTTTTTCAGAAATACCAATATTGATGAAGGGAACAATACACATTTTTCGATTTAAAAACAAAACACAGCTCTAAATCAAAATGCAGTTTTAGAAACAAACATTGCATAAAAAACAGAATGACGTAGTAAAAGTAGCTGGCAGCATGTGTGATTTTTCCAAGCAGGCCTTCAGCTGGTCTGTGTGTGCGTAGCAGAAGAGCGTATGTGGGGCGGGGGTGCTGCTCTTGTGAGGCTGGGCTGTGCCAGTGGGGTGATCATGTCTCCGCATTGATATTCAAATATGCCCTGGAATACAAACCCTTATGTCAAGGATCAAGGACCCGGCTGGTTCCAACACAATCACTGTGCATGGCTGCCTCATAAATAAAGGAGAGCCGCACCACTTCATACCACTGTCTTTTAATTATTAACATACAACCACTGAGGTTATCTCTCTGTTCACTGCCAGCAACCATAGAGATGAACACATTTGAATTTCTGCCAACACAGTGCTTCAAGAGCAGCGCTACAAGGTGGCACGCTGAAGGACAACACAACTCCAGGACGAAACTCGACTGACCGAAGTACAAGACAAAGTGAGGGAAAATGTCAGCTGGGCGCGAATATGGGAAGATAATTGTAGATTATTATATCTAATTTAATGATCAGTTGTTTATTCATTTAATTCATGGCACGGTGACAGTTTGGTGCTCTTGCGCCTCAAGCAACAACATCCGCGGCTCAATTCCTAGACAGCATAAATTCTTTCTTTATGGAGCTTGCATGTCACCCTGTGGGCGCCCTAGTTTCCTCATTCAATCTTAAACATGTGCAATAGGCTAAACCTACAGCTAGGTACTCCTGATTAATCTAACCTAACTCAATATCTACAGAGGGAATCAACAAAAGAAACAAAGATGTATATACACTCAACAAGTTATGTTACCGGTAAAAGTAGTGACTTTGTACACAAAAAAAAGATGAGTTGTTCACAGAAAAACTGCTAAACAAAACATTACAATGCAGAAAAGTTCAACCCAAACCAAAAGTCAAAAACATGGCATGCCTTTAAGGTGTAGGATTTATATTCTGGTGCTACCTGTAGCAACAGTGTGATCCTCATTATGGATAAAATATTTCTGAAAAAAGTTTGCCGAACTATCCTCTGTCTGAAAAAGTTTACTCATGCCAAGTCAAACGAAAACTTATTCAACTGTACAGGCATGTTCTTAATAAACTGGCCACTGATCAGGCTGTGTAAAGAAATGTAAAATGCAGAATTGTTCAATGCAGAAGTATCTATAGTAAAAATTGCAAACTACACATAGCACAGTAGGCTTTGAATGATTCAACAAAGTTTGACAAATCACCTCTTGAGTCAATAACTGTAGTTGCACGAATGAGGGGGAAGTTGAATCTCCTGGTGGATTACAACAGGATATCCAAAACCCAGGAAGTTCGATTGGAGGGTTTTCATTCGACTTTCCCCTGATCAGACTAGCTACCAGATAGCCCTGGGCCCATTCTAGTCAGACTAGAGGTGCATATAACAAGCCTAGTGTGACGCTCGGAGGCTCACATTTTTTAGCTCAGCAAAGACACAAAGTAGATCCTTCCACTGCTCATGAGCAACGAGTAGCAGAACCATCAGCCACTTCAGCCTCTCCATCTGCACCATCCCAATGTTTAGACCTTGGGGAGAAGCAATACACCCTCCCTTCATCGCGCGCCTTCTATTGTTCTAAATAAGAAAAGAAATCACACAAGTTCACCTTCTTTTGTCCCTTGCATCTAGCTTCCATGTCTCCCCCGTCTCCTACCAAGGGGTATTGATACCAGCATCCTCGATTGCATTTCCATACGTGATTAAAGAAAGGCAGCATAGCGACCCTAAGCCACAGGTGACTTGATGGATCGTTGTTGATGTAGAAGTCCCATGAAGTGAACGATCATTAGCGTGAACACCCACATACATGCCATAAAGCCGGTCAGCACTGTAAAAGATGATCGTAGCTCGCACCACATTTCTTAGCTCATTAATTTGACCACAGCCCCATTATTTGTTTCCCAGCATGCATTAGTCAGAAGGAGCTGACGCGACGGGCCACCGCAGTCGGGAGGTGAGGACATTTCCTCCGTTTGTAACCGCGACGACGGGAGGCGGGACTCTGCCTTTAGAGGGGCATTAGCCTGCATATTGCCTGTTGCCGGTAGTTAGGAGAAAAAAGCGCGGAGAAAAGGGGTTTTGAGACGGAGCGGGGCGGCGGGGGGGGCGGGGGGGGGCTATACCTGCATCGATCGCCTCTTTTTAATCGGGCATAACACATATAACTTCCCTCCAATCGAATTCCCTGGATAAACCGTTATAAAACTAACCTTGTTATATTTATTGACAGGGCATTGAAATAAATATTAGAGCTTGAAGGAGGGAGGGGGAGGTGGTTCCAATTCATTGATTTTTGAGAAAAGAAATAAAACGCTATAGTGGTCTCCTAACAAAGCATACCTCCACTGCCGCGCTCCCTCCCTTTTCCCACCGTTTCCATCCCCCGGCACGCTCTCCTTAGCATATTAGGTGGGGAATAATGTGAAAAAATGCTTAGCACACGGGAACGGGGCAGCGGCGTGCAGACGTGAGAGAGAGTGGGTCCCCCGGGGGTGCGCTGGAGAACCTATCCCATAAATCCAAGCCGTGGTGCAAACAATCAATTTTCAATTTTAATTATTTACCACGGCCAGCCGGACAGAGGCATTTATTTCCCCGTTCTGTTTGGATTAAAAATTAAAAATTAGGAGATTAATATTTTGTAGGAGGGCAGGAAAACAAAACCAAAGGAGAGAAAAAAAGGATGGCGCAAATTTCTATCATTCTACCTTTACGCGCTGGATGAAGGTTAGCGGTACGAGTCAATCAATAACTTCATAAATTTCCCCCGCTCCATCGCCCGCACGCTGCCACCTATAGGCCCACTGCTATTTTATCCTGGCGTCGTCTGTCGGGCCAAGGGACATTAAGGTGTGCGTGAGGGGGGGAGAAAAAAAAAAAAAGTGCAGCTCAGCGTTTTGTGGCTCGGCGCTCCGGCACTGGCCCCTCTGCTGTTCGGTTATTTCATCTGTAAATTTAATTACACAACCCGGAGCAATACGGGCGAAGCTATCCCCTGTCAAGCTCTCATTCACTCTCAAGCACCGTTACAAGTAGCGAAATGCAACAGGGAGCGCTGCAGGAATGGACTCAAAAAACTGATGGGGACGTGGCTGGATGTTCTTTTCAACAAGCGTGTTTGGGGCAAATGAGCAAATTGTAAGCGTCTAGCATTGTCCAGTCAATTTGAGGGGAACCCTGGTGGGTTGACAGATTCCACAGGTGATATTTCAGAGATGTCCATGGCTGTTGACGAAAAAAAGTAGGAAATATATGAAGAGAAGAAGACAAAACTTTATTTATATAGCACCGTTCGTAGGTAAACCCGTTCGACAGGTTCACTGGAAAAAAAAACAAATCTAAAATAAGGTGACATTTTGTCCAAATAAGAATATTTGAGCTTGTTTTGATTAGGCAAGTAAAATGACTACATGGGTGCCCACATTTTTTTTCCATGGAGGGCCAAAATAGGCTATGGAGGGCCAACATTAGCGGGCAAGGGGCCAGACGCAATACTGTTTAGCATGTAGAATGACCAATTATAAACAGATCTATGCCCTTTATCTACTGTGCCATGCTGTTTTTGTGGCTTTAGTAGGTATTGAGTCTTTTCAGTCACAAATTAATCAAAGTAGATACTTCTTAAAAATCTAAGCACCATCTCAAGGGCCAAAGTGAACACCTTGGAGGGCCGGTTGTACAGCACATGGCCTTAACAACAATTCTGGTTTGAGTCCTTTAGCTGAATGCTACATGTCTTACCCAGTGTTCACCCCATTTCACACTGTGTACTGTCCCATTTAATAAAGCTCATAGGCCAAAACAGTTAAGCCACGGATATCTTTTTTTTGTGCATGGACTCTTGTGTGTCTCCCCTTTTTGTTGTTTATTATAGGCCTTTTTGTCATTGTTTTTGGTCTTGTTGTCATCATGGAGGTGCTTCTATCATACTAACTCAACTAACAACATGTACACAATGTTAATGTCATGCTGTTGGGAAATAATGTAGTTTTGTAAATATTTGTTGTGATCCCACACCAGGCTGCCCAGGGAATACAGGTGGGAATTAGCACTTGTGCTATAAACTGGCATAATACATCTCTCTTAATGTATATTGTGCACTGTCCCTGTTTCAAATAAATACATAAAGTAAATTAATGGTCTATATCCACTGCAGGCAAACACCTTTTTTTTTCTCAATGTTCAGGTTTTGGTCCAGTTTTCTCTCTTAACAAATACACTTTCACCTGGCCTAATCTTTACAATAAGGAAAGTAATTATTGCACTGATTCAACGTTTCTCCATAGAACTTCCGTATAATTTCTATTTCCTCACCATTTTCACACATTATGGCGACAACATCTTCACTTTAGTAGCACCCACAGACACAGACAGTCTTGTACTTAGCAATATTTCTAAAGGTGTGTTCGGAGGGATCTTTCTATATTTAATTCCTAGCCTCATTTATTGAGTTTTGGACACTGAAAACAAGGCAAAAGTTGCAGATGCACTCACTAATAACTACCTTATTCAAAAACTAACATAACATCCAAAATCCCTTCTGAACAAATCATTGTAACTAATATATTAACAAAAATAAAAACATACATTTAAATCTCATATTTATGTCAGTAATATGCAAAGGTTTCAAATTGATGTCACTGAATTGAGATTTTTTCCCTATTCACCACGAGTGCCTCACCTTAACTGTGGTTCAATTGTCAACCTGAATCCTAATTTACTTCTGCCATTGTTCAAGGCCCGAGGCAGACGACCAATCCGATCTTGTGGCGTGTATTGCAGTTGTGTAGATGTAGTGGTTTTGCGAGACAATGTCAAAGCAAAAAGGTAGAAATAAATTACCGTGTTGAAGTAAACATACAACCTGTCAGCAAAAGCACCATCTATTCCAACCTCTATCATCATTAATGAACAACAATTAAGAGCCTGTTGTGCGGGTGTTGTTAATGTTGTGCAGGAGCAGTGATGTATCCAGGAGGCACCAAACGTCTTCATAAATCTCAGCAGCTGCTCTTCACTGTGAGAGCTTTAACGCTGATCAATGAGGTCCAGCTGATGATCTCATACACACTGGGGGTAATTGTGGACAGTGTTTAGACACTAACATGAGTCATTCTACAGCCTCAAATTACAATTAGAAATGTTTTTCAGGTTCATGATGAAATTCCAAAACACCATGTATTAAAATTTTGATTTCATTTTCACTGCCTACAAATTATGACTACAATAGGGACATTTTATATCCTCTCTTTCCCTCTAACTGGACGGTCAGTGTAGAGCTGAAGGTGAAGACAATAAGAAGGTCATTCCTTTATGCTTCAGCCTAAGCACATGTGCTGTGGCTGGGCAAGACACCGAACCCACATTGTCCACTTCAGGCACAAATATGTGTCTGCTTAAAAACTGAGCAGAATATTGACTCAAAATCATGGGCTGTTACAAGTTGGAGGCCCTTCACCTGTTATTTTTTCTCTACTAGTGGACTAAAATGTGTTTTGTCTATCAGTAATATTGCGTATCAATATAATTAAAAAAGATACAGTATCGTTACCGTGGCTCTTAGTATTGTTCTTCCCCTCAGGTGCTAACGGCAGCAAGACTGGGGGAAAAATCATGGAAAAATGTCTTGTGAACCTTGCGATCAGGAACACTGTGTCCGGCCAATTATTCTGAACACTTTATGTTGCAAGCATTTAACCAAAATGTACTTTATGTTCTTTATTCTTCAATAAATTAAAGATAATACGCAGAGTTCTGTTTGTTGAGTAAGTGGATATGTTCACGATTAACTAATGAGCATTAGGTCCATGTTTTGTTATTGAATCGTATCGAACAGTGTCAAATTGTACTGAGAAGGCTCTGTATCGAGGTACAGTATGTATTGTGACCTGTGTATCGAGGTATGTATCGTATTGTGACCTGTGTATCGAGGTACGTATCGTATTGTGTGACCTGTGAATCGAGGTATGTATCGTATCGTGACCTGTGTATCGAGGTACGTATCGTATTGTGACCTGTGAATCGAGGTATGTATTGTATTGTGACCTTAAACAGGTATGGGCAACAACGCATTTTTGAACTTGCCAAGGGGGATAGACAAGTTGCGTTTTGGGGCATTTCAAACAAGTAATATTTTCA
>OMNZ01096929.1:0-10438 GCA_900303255.1 Lesueurigobius sanzi | reverse complement strand
CAGCCCTAGTATTGTCAGAAAAATATACTTCTAAAACTGCTTTCATACATTGCAGTAGTACTCATTTATTATATTCCAGCTTCATGAAACGCTGGAGATGCAAGACAAAAAACCCTCATCCTTTGGGGCAGTACAGTATTTGAAAGCGTGATGTCGATTCGATATTCGATTAATCTTGCAGCCCTAAAGTACACTTACATGTATTGTATATTTTATCTATGTTGTGAGGCACATTGAGCCCAGTGGCGTGAAATGTATATATATAAATAGAGATGCTATTTCAGAATGGGCTGCAGTGCGTGGTTTTGTCGTGGCGAGGGCCGGGGGATATTTTTGCCTCTCGTTGCTCGGAGGAGGAAGGGCTAAGGGTCAGGAGCTTGGGCAGGACTGCGTTTCCTTATTACGTAGGCACATTATTGCCCACACCAGTCCGGCTGGGTACCGTTAAATGATACCAGTATGGTATCCGGAAAAAATACTAATAGGTACTACCAGTGTCAAAATATATATTTTACTTTAGATAATAAGTTCTGATGATCTGAGACAACACTAAAGAAAGTTACGTGGCAGTTTCAGCACAAATAAATGATAAAAAAATTAAATTATGTGATTTTTTTATGGAAATAAATCACACTATTTATACATTATATTTAATTTGTTCCATCTTTTGCATATATTGTAAATTTCAAATTCATATCATCCTATTTTTATATTTCATATGAGTAAAAGTGTACATATTCATATATACTGTATACCTGTTTTGCTTTTTTGTTTTTTCTACCAAATTTTCTATGATCTCGATTTTACTTTTGTTTAAAAGATGACTACTGTATTTTCCGGACTATAAGTCGCACTTTTTCTCAGTTTGGCTGGTCCTGCGACTTATACTCAGGTGTGACTTATATATTAATTAATATGTTACGTTAAGAAATCAGACACCTATTCAGTTTGTTGTTTATGCTTTGTGTAGCTGAATAACCATCCATGTGCTACGTTATCATACTGTACACCTATTCAGCCTGTTGTTCTATTGTTATTATTATAACTTGCCTTTCAAGATGAAATGTCTGTTCTTGGTCTCGGATTCTGTAAAATAAATTTCCCCCAAAAAATGCGACTTCTAGTCCAGTGCGATTTTTATACTGTGTTTTTTTTCTTCTTCATTGTGCATTTTTTGGCTGGTGCGACTTATACTCTGGTGCGACTTATAGTCCGGAAAATATGGAGCTACTGTGACAAGACAATTTCCCTTTTTGAGCATTTTGTCATTGATGCAAAGTCATATGTGTAGTGTGTGCAACGTTAATGTGTCTGCAATGGTGTTCTTGCCTGCACAATTGTGAAAACTAACTACCGTAAGTGGGTGGCTATGAACTAATAAACCAGGCATGGCGACACTTGGAATAGTTGCCACAAAAGTGTCAAAGATTACTCAAAATGTGCGAATGACTCAAAACACAACATGGCATGTTTTTGATGAGGGAACAAGATTATAATGTGGTAGAAAGCTCTAAAAAAAAAAGTCAATTTTGCATAATACCCCTCCTTTAATGGCAGGCTATGGTCTCTATCATTTAAAAATTATACAATGGTTACAATTAAACAATAATTAAATAGTAGTCCAGCTTTTAATGACCTTTAGTCCAATTAGTGGATGAACAAATATTGTTTTTGGGTACAAATAAATTACAATTAAAAAGCGCTTTAGGAGACGAGGGCTGCCGTTAATGCACACTCAGGATGGTGGGGTTGGATCGATGAGGATATAAAGACACACAGAGTCCAGTACGGTGTCCTGTGAGGCACACACACACTCACCTTCAGCTGTCTCCCCACTGGCTCTGCTGCCCTTAGAGCTCCCACCTGCCACTCCCTCTGTACCTTTGCCCTTCTCTCTCTCTGCTCTGTTCTCGTCCCAGCCGTCCTCCGCCTCACCCCCACCTAGCCCCGGGCGCTCCTCATCCTCGTCCTCGCCCAGGTTCTTGTAGTTGGGCCTCTTCTGGGTTCGCTTGCGCCCGCGGTGACGGGACATTTCCAAGGAGCGCTCCAGGGACTCCGGGGGCTTGGTGAAGCGCCGCACTCCGCCCGCACTGGCCTGGGGAGAAGAAATGAAACACAAAAATGAAACAAATGTTGCGGAATAAATCTGCAAACACATCTCTAAGGTCCGCTGTAAATTAGGACTATTTGCATACAAATACACAAGGTGATGGTCTGGGTGGTCGCAAAAAGAGGCGTGAGTATACATCAATACATCCGTTCACAGGCTGGTAAGTGTTTGGAGCCATTCTTTTCTTATTTATCTTATATTTTATGTTAAACCTAGTTGTGGCAATGCACTTTTCAGTCTTAATCTTAATGTCAGATGGCGTTGAGTTTATAACTTTTCAATTTTCAAACTTTTCAAGGAATATCACTTAAACACAATAGTATTGTATTTTGCCAAAAGCGTATTGTCCCATTCTTCTTCTCTGCCCCTTTAAGAACTGAGGAGTGGCAAGGGAGCGGACCTGAAGCGGGGGCTTGGACTAGACCATGGCAGAGGGGGACTGGGTTAAGTGGGCTTTGTTTGTCCCTTAGTTTGTATTTAATTTCCCCCCTATGTTCCATCTTATTTATATTGTGGTATGGTCCAAGTTGTATACAAGTCTCATTTGGGAAGGTCAGTTTGTTTGTGTTAGTTGCTTTACATTTGACATTTGTGTTCTGTAAAGTTACATTCTTTTGACCTCTTTTACTGGCCTATGTTTGGCCAATAAAACATTTTGATGATTGAATGCTTTTTGTCTCCTCGCCTCACTGCTTGGTCCCTAAAAAATACACTTACATTACAGTTGTGCTCAAAAGTTTACATACCCAGGCAGAATGTCAGAGTACGTATCTCTCATGGTTAGTGGTTACGTGAAGTCATTAAAAAAACTGTTTGTTTTTTTCAGCGAGTCCAGTTTTGTCAGAGAGTCCTGTATTTCAGCTGAAGTGAGTTTTTCTTTGCTCCTGAACAATTTTCCTGGCAGTTGTTGAAGGTCATGTAAACGTTAGATCAGGGACATTTGAGTAGTTTCCGTTTCATTATGATTTCAAAAGAGTAAACTCATTTCTTTGACAATAAATGGCTTCCCACAACCACTAACCATGAGTGGAAAAAAAGATTTGTTGTGTTCTCATTCATATTCTATGAGAAATGGTCCAAAGATTAAAAGGGCATGTAAAATTAAAAGGGTATGTAACTTTTGAGCACAACTGTACCTTTTACTGAAGTGTATTGAGGTTGCAATTACGTTATTTGAGTTATTTGTAAAGGTTTTTGTGCTGCCTAAATAATTGCAATCTATGTGAATCATGATTTTGATTTGATTAACTGCGCAGCCACTGGGCAAGACACTTTCCCCACTCAGCTTTCGTATTCTTTCCGAGACCCAGAAACCTCACACGATTAATGGAAGACATGCATGTGCGCAGACTTGATCAGCGTTCTGCCTGAACGTCTTTAAGTGAAGCGAGTACTCGAGGCTGTCAGACATAAACCACACAGTCGCATGAGCTGCACCTGACAGTGTTCTTCTGGTAAACTGCTCACACTTGTCGCCGATGATGAGAAATTAATGGAGGTCAACACTCACACAGCTGCGTGCGATAAGAAAAAAAAAAAGTTTGCACATAAAGCGCACCAATGCACAGCGCCAGGAGAAAGGTGGATTTCTCATATGCAAATCTTCCACTGTCGAAACTGGATCAAACTGGTGCAGTGGTGCCCTCACAGCAGAGAGAAAGAGAAGAGAAAAAAAAAAAAGACTTCTTCCAGGAAAAAGATCTGGGTTAGGTGAACCTTCTCTGTCAGGGTACCGTCATGTGACCTCATTTCCTGCCACATCAAGCACAGACAGCAAGTGCCATCAACCACCTGTACCGAAACAGGCCATACCCCTCATACGTCCCATATGCGGATGCACATCAAACTATAAACACTGAGGGGGCATGTTTGACTAATACCGCGAGAGAAAAAAAGATGATTCAAAAGGTTTCAAGCATCGCAAATAAATAAAAAAGGTATGGACAAGATGACATGCTCACTAGCAGGAATATACAGTAGAGCTGAGCACCATTTCACTTTATGGAAGCAGTACTTAAAGGTCTTGTACCTGATATTCTCCCCTAGTAGTGGAATGAAATTGGCGTTTGTAGGAGTAGTATTTGTGAAAAGACACCAACGCATATTTTGCTACAATGAGCCTGAATAATGACCCTAACAGTTGTTTTTGAACTGAAGAAGTGGCACGTTAGAAATGAAGACAGTTACTGGGCAAGATAGTGGTGTTCAAACTCTTTCCTAACTACGGTATTTACAATTTACAAGCAACAAAAGCAAACAATATATTTAAACCACATTTTTTGGGGGTTATCAAATAAATGGTTTGCGCTGGGGCCGTCAAGTAACTTTCTATAATCCTATCCCAGGACCCAGAGGACATTGAACCTGAATGTCACCACGATAAGATTACAGAGAAAGTACGCTTTTGGCAGACTAGTCTAATAAAATAAAAAATATGTAAAATTTTGTTTGTATCATACTAGTATTGAAACTTCCAACTATTTATAAATGTGCAGAAGTTTAGTTTTAGTTAAAACTTTCATAATTTTTTGTCCTTGGTTTGGTTCTGATTTAGTGTTTTTGGAGTCTTCTTTTGACACAATTTGCTGAAAAAATATTACAACGGTTTATCTAAGTATCACATTAATATCGTTATCGCGATATTGCATGCCTGTATCGCATATCGCAAGGTTTTTTAATATCGTGTAGTCATAATTATTATGCATGTCAATAATAATTAGGTAAGAACCTTAAGGTAAAGAAAACAACATTTCTAATCCTAGTGTCTGAATAAAAGAAACTCACAAGCTGTTCAACCAGTAGACACAATGAACATCCCTAAGCTAATAAAAGGGCCTATCTCACTGGCCTGGAGACTAGTTCACAACCTCGCAGAGACTTGAGTCTCCGAGACGTCTCCGCAAAGTCTCCCGGTCTCCAGGGAGTTGCAGGAGACTAGTTGGAGACTTTTTCAGGTCTCGGAGAGCTCTCAATTCAGTTGTGGAGACTTTGCGGTGACTTATTTTGAATGTGACCAGGGAGACGTGTCCACGAGGTCTCTGAGAAGTCTCCGAGACTTTGCCGCAACTGACGTGAGACCTCCCCGAGACCTGATGGAGACTTGGAAAAAGTCTCTAACTAGTCTCTGAAAAAATGTTTGAATTTCCTGCAACTCCCTGGAGACCTCCTGGAGACATGGAGACTCCGCAGAGACTCAAATCTACCCCAGATTTTGAACTAGTCTCAATGGGAGGTGACATAGGCCCTTTAGTCTCCGAGTATCCGAGAAGTCCCAGAGTCTCCGAGAAGTCCTCGCCGGTGAGACAGGCCCTAAAGTATTGTGATATACAATACACACATCACAACAAAGACTAATTGCATTGTGCAGTATGAACAAATTATATATTGTTCCAGCCCTAATGACTGTGGAGTGATAAATCATACTTTTTGGTTATTGAATCATCCTAAAATAAAAAGTTTAAATAAGACACCATCAGTAGCGGCAAAGACTATTTATCTTGAGTAGTGCCCCCATAGTTTGTAAATCTGCGGGAAACACTGAAATGTCATGTCAAAATAGTAAGAAGTGGTCCCTCATTCATGTCCTTGTGTTGCGGTTGACCGATGTTGTCATGTTCAGTGAAAAGGTGGGCCTCTTCTTACAAAAGCCACAAGTCTAGCATATACTACAAACACACACGGGTTCTGAGAACGCTCCACAGCGGCCACCCCTCGGAGGTGAGGGCTGCGAGATCAAAAACACTGCCACGCGGCAGAAGAGAGTGAGGGGGGAGAGAAAGTGTCAAATGAGAAGTGAGGGGGAGTGATGGGAGAGAGAGGGGGCGGTTTTGGGGAAATAACAAAAGGCTGCGGCAGATCGAGAATCACTCTGTCAGAGCTTTTGTTTACTTTGATGTGTGTGAATTAGGTGCGGCCAATGTACAGTAGAGTAAATACAAATTTAACTAAAATGATCCCCCTATGTTGATTGATCTCATTCTCCTTTCACTTTTTACCCATTGTTTACCTATTGTACATAAAATGAGACCTTTTTATTATTATGATTAGCTGTTTGTACATTAGTCCAAAAACGGGCAACAAAACAAGACTGAAAAAGAACAACTCAAATCCGCTGTTACTGATCATTGCAAAAGAGAAAACCACATCATGGACCGGGACGGGGCAAGAGTCACCGGGACAGAGGACAACAAACACCGCTGCTGGATATAGGAGGCTATTGAAATCCAGAAACGTGCTCCCGGGACAGTAAACCGGGATGAGGGGGCTTTCTTGCTCTCACACACCTTGGACGGACGCTGCACTGAGGAAGTCGGACTGCAGATGGCGCTGTCCTCCTACCTCCACCGGTGGGAAAACGGCGCCAAAATCTGCTGACAAGACACGTCACAGCAACGTCATGTGACCGACTCTGAGGAAGACTGCAGGAAGTGAGCAGTCGAAACTGTCAGGTATGAAAATAAATTACCACACTGGTCTGTTGAAAATAAATCATAAATGGGGAAGGGGGAGGGAATCTCATTTGTACAGCGTTTTTCATATGACACAAGTCATACTCAAATCGCTTCACTCATGAAAGGGAGGGGGCTTCATTCACGCCATGCTGATGGTGGTAAGTAGGGCAGTGCTCAATATATCGTATCAGCAATATATCGTTACGGAGCACTTGACAATACGTGTATCATATCGAGACACCTGTATCGTGATACGCAAATTATAAAAGAAAATGAATGAAATCGCTTGTTTTACCCCATGGATTATTCATAACACATCACAACACGCTCACTAACTACTGCAATTGCAGGTTTCAGTTGCTGAATATATTTAGCATAATAAAAACTACTATTTGTTTGACCTATGAGATAATTTTTCTTCAGTTTCTTTGGAATATGTATTGTATTATGGACGCTGCATCGGGATACGTATCGTGAAGTTGTTGGCAATACCCAGCCCTAGTGGTAAGCTACATTTGTAGCCACAGTTTCTCCTGGGGTAGACTGATAGAAGCGAGGCTACTCACATCTGCGCCAACGGTCCCTCTGACCACCACCAAAGTGTCTGACACTCTGCAAAGTGTAAGACAGTCTGCACCTGCAGGAGCCGGGATTCGAACCCCCGACCTTCTGATCATGAGACGACACGCTCTACCATCTGCGCCACTGTCGCAAGGTGCACATTTCCTAACTATCTGAACACCCCTGTGTTTCTGGTCAAATCCTGATCCTGGATACAGCCACTGAGCCACATGAAAGGTCAAATACACAGTAATACAGTATCAAGGTTTTTGTTCCCCACATAAAAAGTTACATAATGCACCTTTTAGAGCTGGTGTAACAAGTCAATTCCATCCATTCCATTGTGAGATCAATAAAGTATTATCTCTTTCACTTCCAGGTACACCAAAAAATATTTCATTTCAGTCCTCATGTTTGAACTCCAAAACCATATATCCCTGTAATGAGGAGCTTTAGTGGACTGCATGTTGATTTGACAGAAGATGGCACTGTTTTGCAACACTCACTGTCAACATACAGGGTTCCCACTCTTTACAAGAAATCATTTTCCAGGTAATTTCCAGGATTTTCCATGACATTTAAAAGTGCAAATATACATAAAAAACTTGTGACTAGGTATTTCGCGGGCCTCTCTGCCCTCCTCACTCACCAGTGCCCCCTGTGGTTCCCATCTAATAATGACTAAAGCCTACAGCTTTTTGGTCTGAAGAGATGCTTAGACATGTAAAGCATTTGTTTTCTTGGGAACATGGTAAAATGGGGGGGTTTGGGGGTCCTCTCCTAGGAAATTTTTGAAATAGAACATATTTTTTCCTGTTCTGACGCAGAATGAGCTAGTCTTTTGTCTGGTGTGGTGGGCAAAGTATCACTTACATTTATTTTAAACAGAAAAGCAAAGGGAGGATAAATATTCAAGGACAAAATATGTTTTTCCAGGACATTAGACTTTTTTCTAAATTTTCCATGTGTTTTCCATGACTTGAAAAAAGGTAGGTAATTTTGCAGATTTTCCAGGTAGAGTGGGAACAGTGCAGTATTATGCACCTCGCACTCACTACCTCTCCTTCCGATCATGGACTATTGAGTCACAGCCACAAACCCCTTGCGCTCTCTGACTCGGGACTATTGAACATTCTATTGCGCCTTCATGGACCTCATGAATTTTGCTTTTGCGTTTTTTGACATATCACTCGACCTTGGTTTGTAAATATCGAATGGCCATTCATGAATTCAATGTAAATATTATTGTCTGTCTTGTCACCTTCTAAAAATATATGGTACCAGCAAAAAACACAAATACCACCGTCTCAGTCTCTTACTCCACTCCTAGAGTCGACATCTAAAAATAGCCCAGATCTTTTAACTATTTGTTATAATCACATTGTTACTAGGTTGTTATATATTCTATATTACTATTGGTAACATACATGCTACACCTGACAGCCTATGATTCATGACTAAACCAACATATTTGTTTTGATACAGACAGACCACGCCTTTCTCTAATTGGTTAATCAGCCTGTCAATCGCGCTCATCTCAACTTCAGTCAGTAAATATCTTTGCACAACACGACTACAGCAATGTAGTCTTGTTTCGCCATGGCTATGTACTGAACAAATGTCAGATTAAAATGAGATTTTTGGCTCCGGCATAGTCCAAATGTACAATTGAAGTTATTTTCAGGTCAATTTATACATGTTAGCGTGTCTTACCATAAACTTGTGTGCACTTTGGATGTCTGTCGTTTGGGTGAAGACAGACAGGTCCCCGTTGAGGATAACGTCGGCGAGAGAGTTGACGAGAGGGTGGTAGTGGATGATCAGAAACACCTGACAAGGCATCACCGAATAACAACCATTAAATAATATCATCCAAATAACAGAAAATGTTACCACTGCTAATAATTAAAATGTGCTCACTTGGGAGAGCAGGTAGAGGGACACTTGAGGGTTGATTTTTCGCTCTTCAGACTAGAAAGATGGAAGGAAATTAATTACAAAACAGTTGGGATACATGATTGCAGTTTTTCAGGCAAGTATTGAGATTGTGATTAGTGATTTATGTTTTCAAACCAGGATTCAGTTCACAAAAAGGCTCGTTCCAGGAGCGTAACTATTTAAGGAAATGTCGACTGCAGAACTAATACAGGAATCACATGCATTATAGAGGTTTGTATAAGTCTAAACATATGCTCCGTAGGGCTGTGTTCAATATGTACTGCAATATATAGCTATGGAGTACGTAACAATGTGTGTATCGTATCGAGGCACTTGTATCATGATACACAAATAATAAAAGAAAATTAATTCATGCTGTGGTTAATTCAGAAGGCGTCACAACACACACCAACTGCAGTATCAGGTTTACCTGGCTGAGCATATTAAAAACTTCTATATCATACACCCATAAGATCATTTTTCATACATTTTTTGGAATATGTATTGTGTTATAGACACTGTACCAGTATACACTTGTATCAGGAAACGTATCGCATCGTGAAGTCGTTGTCAATACCCAGCCCCAACGCTCCATGCAGATTAGGTAATTTACTGTCTGCAAAGTAGGGGCGATCATAGATAATCAATCAATCAATTGCCATCTAGGCCTTGGCAGCACAGTAGTGCAGCGGTTAGCGCTTGTGCTTCACAGCTAGAAGATCCCGGGTTCGATCCCGGGCCAGGACGGGGCCTTTCTGTGTGGAGTTTGCATGTTCTCCCCGTGTCTGTGTAGGTTTCCTCCAGGTGCTCCGGTTTCCCCCATCAACCGAAAACATGCACAATAGGTTAAAATCCCCCAGCCAGGTGATTCCATATCTGGAGATGGGTCCCTCACTGCTGCTTAAAGGCCATATGTCAGATTGAATATCAATTTTAATAAAGCGTAGAGAATGACATTGTCATTGTGATTTAAGTAAATAAAAATTCTCAACAGCATTAGTTACAAAGATACAAGATGTTTTTCGTGAGACATCATACTTCCGCATTCGAAAAGGCAACTCTAGGCTCTGACGTCACATCAGGTAGCTATTTCCGCGTCCTGCGCCTGATGAGAACATGGGGAATGCTACCGCTGAAGTCCAACTTGGTTTTAATGGACCCCAACCATACAATTTTGAGCCAGTTATTAATGAAAGAGATCGTGAACAGCCAAGAATGAGAAATGATGGCCACAGGACAGAAATGGAGCTGTAAAATAACAGATACGCGCGTCATGGATATCCCCAAACAGTCGTCGCGCTCATCGCTGCTCTGCACTGAACTGACAGACCGCTTCACTTCTACTTCAGAGCGGACAGTCGACCACGCTTTGCCCTCA